>MSJI02000192.1:0-18248 GCA_001931905.2 Cladosporium sp. IMV 00045
GTCTGGATGAACACTTCCACCAACAATCCCTCCACGCACATGCATGGACGACTCATAACTCGCCCAAATGTCCAAGCCAACCGCCGATTGGGAGCGAATCGGTGACCGCTTCTACCGCAAGACGCAGCTCTACACGTCCGTCTTCGACCCGGACTTGGAGATTGAGAACTATGTCGTCACTGGAGCTCCGTACAGTGGTGCTGTAGGTACGCACAATGACCGCATCTTCTCGACCAAGCGCTAACAGAATCAGCTATCTATCGAGATGCGAGCAAGATCTACTCCTTCCGCGGCTCCCAGGCTGCCAAATCCTCCATCGACATATACAGCTGCGCCGGCAAGCTGATACGAC
Organism: Cladosporium sp. IMV 00045; assembly: GCA_001931905.2. NCBI lineage: Eukaryota > Fungi > Ascomycota > Dothideomycetes > Cladosporiales > Cladosporiaceae > Cladosporium > Cladosporium sp. IMV 00045. The sequence goes on from MSJI02000192.1 coordinate 353, forward strand.
AGATCAGCTGGGATAAAGGCGCAATCAAAGGACTGGGATGGTCTGAGGATGAGAGGCTGCTAGTTGTCACCGAAGACGGCACGGTGAGGAGTTATGCAGATCTACAAGGCGACTTCACACCGTTCAGCTTGGGTCATGGCGCAGAGGAACACGGCGTACAATCATGCAAGTTCTGGGCCACTGGGTTTGCGGCGCTCTTGGGAGACAACAGCATTGTCACTGTGACCAGATACGACGAGCCTCGGCCACATGCGCTAGCTGCACCGCCACCCGGTGAGGTCGTCTCTTGGGCTGTGATTCCACCCGAGCACACTTCCTCCCGATCTGTGGAGGTAATACTGGCTATCGAAAAGACAATATACGTGACGGACGCTGCCGAGTGCGAGGATCGACAATTGGAAGCTGGGCCCTTTAGGCATATCGGAATCTCGCCAAATGGCAAGTTCATTGCCTTGTACACCGACGATGGCAAGGTCTGGGTTATCAGCAGCGATTTCCAGGACCGCTTCAGCGAGTACAACTCCAAGGTGAAGACTCCACCAAGGGACCTACAATGGTGCGGCAACAATGCCGTTGCCCTCGCGTGGGAAGATGAGGTGCACCTTGTCGGCCCGAACGGTGCAGCAACCGAGTACTTCTACAACTCATTCGTCCATCTGGTTCCGGACGTGGACGGCCTGCGCATTCTCACCAACGATGTCTGCGAATTTGTACAGAAGGTGCCAGAGGCATCCGAAGAGGTATTCCGCTTGGGTTCCACCTCTCCCGGCTCAGTACTATTGGACGCGGTCGATCAATTGGAGAAGAAGTCTCCGAAAGCAGACGACAACATTCAACTGATCAGGCCCAACCTGGACGAAGCAGTTGATGTTTGCATCCGAGCTGCGGGTCAGGAATACAGTATCCACTGGCAGAAGCAGCTCCTGAAAGCAGCTTCATTCGGCAAATCTGTGCTTGACTTCTATAACAGCGACGACTTTGTCGACATGACCGAGTCCCTGCGGGTACTGAACGCAGTACGCTTCTTCGAAGTTGGGCTGCCACTTTCATACGACCAATACACACGCTTAACACCCGAGCGTCTCGTCCAAAGATTAGTCAATCGTCAGGACTACCTCCTAGCCCTTAGGGTCTCCGAGTACCTACACCTGCCTGTGGACAGAATCTATGTACACTGGGCGCGGCAAAAGGTTCGAACCTCGACTACTAACGAGGACATGATCTGCGAGGAGATCGTGCGGAAACTGAACGGGAAGCGAGGTATCTCTTTTGAAGAAGTTGCCCGTGCGGCATATGACGAAGGAAGAGGCAAGCTTGCGACCGAACTGCTCGAGCATGAGCCGAGAGCAGGCAAGCAGGTGCCACTGCTATTGAGCATTGGCGAGGATACAGTCGCTCTTGACAAGGCGATAGAAAGCGGCGATACTGACCTCGTTTTCTACGTGCTTTTGACTCTCAAGCGCAAAGTTCCACTGGCCAGCTTCTTCAGAACAATCAACAGTCGGCCTGTCGCGACTGCTATCGTCGAGTCATCTGCGATTGATCAAGACCGCGAGCTTCTCAAGGACTTATACTACCAAGACGACCGCAGAGCGGACGGTGCAAACCTTCTCCTCTCAGAGGCGCTCGCTGCCAGTGATGTTGGACCAGCTACCGACAAGCTCAAAATGTCAGCGAAGCTACTTCGTGACAGCAAAGAGCATGCTCCACAGGTCGCTGCTTTGGAGGATGCACAGAAGCTTCTGAAGTTCCAGGAAGCCTTCGAGAAGGATCTGGGCGAGCGCTTTGTCGGCTTGTCTATCAACGAGACCATGAGCAAGCTGATCAAGATGGGCAACATGAAGCGCTCGCAAAAGGTACAGACGGAGTTCAAAGTGACCGACAAGACTTACTGGTGGGTCCGTTTACGAGCACTGGTAGTCAGAAGGGACTGGCGAGAGTTGGAGGAGTTGAGCAAGACGCGAAAGAGCCCGATTGGGTGGGAGGTAGGTTCTCTCGTTTTCGTCAATGCACCATCTGCAGTGGGATCCTTACTAACAACAACGTGCAGCCATTCTTCAACGAGAGCCTGGGCGCTGGAAACCCCAAGGTCGCTTCGCTCTACATCCCGAAGTGCACCACCCTCACCGTGGCCGAACGTGTCGAGATGTGGGTCAAGTGCGGCATGATCTCCAAGGCCGGCGAGGAAGCGCTGAAGGCGAAAGATCGCAACTTGCTCGAGGACCTCAGGACGAAGGCTACGGGAAACTCTGCCCTGGACATCGACCGCATGATCGCGCAGTTGCAGAAGGGTCGATGATCTGCGCTGGTTTTTTCTTGTTGTTTCTGTTGCCGAGTTGAGATGCCGGCTGGCTGTGTCTCACCCCGCAAACGAAGTGGACATCAACTACCGTGCATGTTTAGCCGGCTACTCGGTGAGGTGTATACCCGATCAATATATCGAAGACGTTTCAATACTCCATATATTAGACGAGATGTCCTTGGCAGTATCGTGATCCCATTTTCCTATCATCTTCCCCAGCCTCGAAGGAACCAAATAAGCCTCACCCCAAACCTCTCCATCACCACAACCCATCGCATCCCAACCATGCACTTCCCACGCCTCCTCTCCCTCCTCACTCTAGCAGCTTTCAGCACATGCCAAAACACTTCCCTCCCCGAACCCCCAGCCCCAGCCCTCACATTCCTCTACACCAGCTACGTCCACTGCCAAAACGGCCTGTACACCTCCCCCGGCCCCCGCGGCATCCGCACCGCCATCCCCATCATCGGCGGGAACTTCACCGGACCACGCTTGAAAGGTTCAGCAGCACCAAAACCCCTCTTCCATCCGCCATCCTCTTCAAGCCCCAAGAACTAACATCTTCAAGGCACCATTCTCCCCCTCGGCGCCGACTGGGGCCTCACAGACCCAGCAACGGGGATATTCAGCGCCGACACGCGATACAACCTGCACACGGACGACGGGGCGGATATTTTCATTCAGACTTCTGGGCCCGCGCAGCCGGGTGGTGGGTTGCAGTTGAGAGTGCTGTTTGAGACGGGTGATAGGGAGTTGTATTGGTTGAATAATGTTGTTGCTGTGGGGTTGCTGAGTAATGTTGAGGGCGGCACTGGTGATGGTGAGGGTGATGATGATACGTTTTGGTTGAAGATTGACGTTTGGCATGTAAGTTTACTGATTGTTTGTATTTGTGATGCTTGGGTTGTGTTGCTTTGGCGCGGATTTGTGCTGACGTGATTTGGTGGATAGTTGACGACGGAGAATGATGAGACGAGGGTTGTTAATGGTACTGTGTAGGAACGTCGATACTGCTGGATAAGATCTCGTACGAGCGACCCCTGTTCATGTTTGTTGGTTGTGCTGTATACCATAGTTCATTGGCAGAGGACAATCAGTTGGTTCAACTTACATCAGCACGCTTGAATTGTTCGGTTGAGAACGTGCAGACCACCCAGATCGTCTAGGCTATGTATGCTGTGAGTAAGATAATTCAACAGGTCTATTACACCCGAGAATACATCTCAAACGTAGAAATCCCTGATTGTGCTGTCCCGAGAGCAGGTCTTGCTTATGGTCCCAACCCCAACCCTAACCCTTCGTCGCTGATCTAAAAAGATAAGATCCGATCTCACCTCCGAGAACGCTGGCTGGCTTTGGCATCCATCTCGAAAGTGAGAAGACCGGACATGTGAACCATCTTCCCACAGATTCTTCCACCCAACAACATGTTGCGCACACCCACAATGAGCAAAGCGCTCACACTACCGTCGCGCCTGTCGCGCGGCGCAACATCATCCATCAGCGCCGCCAGCCGGTTACGAAACTACGCGACCGCTTCGAATCACCCTTCAGAACGAGACCCGACGGACCTCGACCAAATCACCACACTCTCCAACGGCATCCGCGTCGCGACCGAGGCGCTCCCTGGCCACTTCAGCGGTATTGGCGTCTACGTCGATGCCGGTTCGAGATACGAAAATGAGGGTCTGCGCGGAGTTTCACACATCATCGACAGACTTGCGTTCAAATCGACGACCAAGAGGACCGCCGACGAGATGCTGGAATCGATCGATAAGCTCGGCGGAAACATTCAGTGCGCTTCTTCGAGAGAGAGCTTGATGTACCAGTCTGCGACTTTCAACTCGGCCGTGCCGGACGCTGTCGCCATGCTGGCCGAGACTATCCGCGACCCGAAGATCACCAATGATGAGGTGGAGAGGCAATCGGAGACGGCGGACTATGAGATTGGCGAGATTTGGAGCAAGCCGGAACTTATCTTGCCGGAGTTGGTGCACATGGCTGCGTATAAGGACAACACTCTTGGTCACCCTCTGCTGTGCCCAAAGGAGAGACTGGAGTCGATTGACAGCCGAACCGTCGAGGCTTACCGCAACGCCTTCTTCAGGCCGGAGAGGACAGTCGTTGCTTTCGCTGGCGTGCCGCACCAGGAAGCCGTGCGACTGTCAGAGCAGTACTTTGGCGACATGAAGACACCCTCAATGACGACCTCTGCCTCGCCCAACGCCAGCGCCGAGCAGCAAGTCCAACCACCCTACCCTACATCACAATCGACCACGCAGCAGGACTCACGACTAATGTCGAAGATCCCCTTCTTCAAGAACCTCTCCACCTCAGCATCGCAAAACGCCTCCGTGGCCGACAACCAAATCATCACCGACCCCTACGCCCAACCTATCCCCTACAACCAAGCCAGCCACTACACGGGCGGCTTCCTCTCCCTGCCCCCCCTCCCCATCCCTCCCAACCCCATGCTCCCGCGCGTCTCCCACATCCACCTCGCCTTCGAATCCCTCCCCATCGACTCGCCCGACATCTACGCCCTGGCGACCCTCCAAACCCTCCTCGGCGGCGGCGGCTCTTTCTCCGCCGGCGGCCCGGGCAAAGGCATGTACTCCCGCCTCTACACGAACGTGCTCAACCAGTACGGCTGGGTGGAGAACTGCATGGCGTTCAACCACGCGTACACAGACTCGGGCCTGTTCGGGATCAGCGCCGCGTGCGCCACGCAGTATGTGCCGCGCATGCTGGACACGATGGCGCGCGAGCTGGCGCTCCTCAGCGCGGAAACCGGGCTCGGCCGTCTGAGCGAGGTGGAAGTCAAGCGCGCGAAGAACCAGCTGCGCTCGTCGCTGCTCATGAATCTCGAGTCGCGCATGGTGGAGCTGGAGGACCTGGGCAGGCAGGTGCAGGTTCACGGGCGGAGAGTGCCGGTCAAGGAGATGGTGGCGAATATCGAGAAGGTGAGCATTGCGGATTTGAGGCGTGTGGCCAAGATGGTTTTTGGTGGCGAGGTGAAGAATAAGGGCGAGGGCAGTGGGGCGCCGACGGTCGTGTTGCAGCAGGGCGAGGAGGAGGGAGTCAAGATGAGGGAGATTCCTTGGACTGAGATTCAGGATCGCATTGCGAGGTGGGGCTTGGGGAGGAGGTGAGAGTTGATGTCTTGAGTGGGATGTGCTTGGGGAAGGAGAGTTTGTACGTCTAGAAGGATGTTTGTATACTGGTTCTCTGGGGATGTTGCATTTACACGGTGTTTTTATGCTTTCTTGACATCCCTTCCTTTGAATGAGAAGAAGGAAGAGCAAGAGCAGGAGGAAGAGAAATAAAGGCACGACGGATCTTGTATGTATAATCAAAAATCTTCTCATCTTTGTGATTATCTATTACATGTATCATCATTGTCCTTCTCGATGAGAGTGACCTGTACGTGTAGCCATACCATCTTGCTGCGAGTGATTACATGTATACATGTAGAGTAGAAGTGATGTTTTCTCGATCTGATATTTCGTCATCATACAATATTACACGGTTTGTTTTTTTCTATAGCCACTTAATTCACTTGATTGCTATTTCCTAGCGCGAGCTTCCGCTCTTTAGTTCCTGGCGTCTAGACATGGACTCCGACGGATATGAGATGGCGTTATTCCAACGGCTCCTTCTCGCGTCTTTCTCTTTTTAGGTGAGACGGGTTTCGCCCTATGTCTTTTAGTTTATTATTAGCCCGAAATGTCTGATGATGATGATGTTGATTGATGTAGCGTGTCTCTTGATTTTGCGAGGTTTGTCCTGGTCTCTTCGTTGCTTTGCTCGTTTCTAAAGGCACGAACGAGGTGAAGACGGATAGGGTCTCCCGCAAATAAATTGAGTTTGAGGGCTTTATTTCATTGCGCGGGATTTTGGCTCTACCTTATTCTCATCACCCATCGCTATAATCGCTACTGCGTTATTACATGCCCAATATCATGGCTCGACCTCTCCCAAGCAAGGAAAGAAAACGGGGAAATTGCCTTTTGACGATCTCGGGAATCCTTCGACGGGGCTTCCTCTCATCAATCTCATAGGCAGCTGGATTAATGATTTGTCCGGTAGTGTGCTTGTGGCTTGCAGTCGGTCGAATGCTTGGTAGGCGGACGGGCTCTCTCTTGGTCGGTGAATGAATGCCTAGACTCTCGTTAGACTGCTGTGGGAACGAAGGCGAGAGTAGAACTGGGGCAATCAACACTTTCTACCATTGTTTACAGAGCGAGAAATAGTCATGTAAATAAAAAGAAAACATAGACACGCGACCCTTGGATTTGAGAATTGTCGATCGCATCATCGGGCTATCCTCTGCACCGCCCGCCTTTGCCTCTGCCGTCTCGGAATACGCCGTGTGGTTGAAAGAGAGAGACAAGACACAGACACACACACAAGCCGCATCTTCTTGACGTGACGTAGGTGAGAGCCACGAGTCTCGCCCAGTAGTAGTGCTGCCCTCTCTCTTCTCCCACCCCAGCACGTCGCAGGGCAGAGCGCAGGAACAGAAGCGACCACGGACGGCACAACTCTTGCAGCGGCTCTTGCCCTCTCTCTGCGCCCAGCACCTCTCACTCCCTCACTTGCTGTCTCCCTTCACTTACAACACACACTTCACTCTCGCTACCACCACCATATTCCCCTCTCCTCACCGTCTTCCTCGTGCGCGCGCGTGTGACCGCTCTCCCTCCCGCGTGCTCATCACAATCAGAGAATGCTGGGTTCGTCCGGGCCGGCCACGGCTACTCTGCACACCTCCACCAACAGCGCCACCCCTACTTCGCCCACTCGTCCCAGCAGGTTGCGCGGCCTGAGCTACTTGAGGAATTACACCCATAATCACCTGCACGGCTCTTCGTCGCAGCGAGCGGAACAACAACAGCAGCAGCAACAACAGCGCCAGCAACAGCAACAACAACAACAACAGCAAGACCAGCAAAGACAGGAACAGCAAACCCGCCAGCGACCAGCACCCAGCAGGAGAAGCCTGAGTTACCCTCCTGCCGAAGTAACCAGTCCCAACGCCGCCGACACTCCAAGATCAGGTTCACAATCGGGAATCCAGAGCAGCGAAGGCGGCTGGGTTCCTACAGTCCAGGGACGCAGCGGGCTCAGCAGACAAGCAATCGACCTCACCAGCACAGACACCCACGCCGCTCAGCGCGAGACCAGCCAAAGCCCAAGCACCATGACTAGAAGTCGCGCCGCTACGGCTGTCAATCCTGCAGCAGCTGGCCCTACAGATGCTCCCGGGCCTTCGTCGAGCGCGCCACAAACAAAAGAAGCACAACCCACAATCCGATTTATCCCACACGTTGAGACTCGTGCGTCGCGGCCGTCGCTGCATTTCTCTGCTGTTTCGCGCACGCTCAAAAATGCAACTACCGTCGTTCGCGTTGGTCGATACAGCGAGCGTGATACTGTGACTGTAGACGACAACTCCTTACCCGTCGGCTTCAAATCCAAGGTCGTTTCCCGTCGCCACTGCGAGTTCTGGTGTACTAGCGGTCAGTGGTACGTCAAGGACGTTAAGTCCAGTTCTGGCACTTTCCTCAATCATGTCCGTCTGTCGAGTCCCGGTGTTGAGAGCCGACCATACCCCGTGAACGACGGCGACGTCGTTCAACTCGGAATCGATTTCAAGGGTGGCGAGGAGGTTATCTTCCGCTGCGTCAAAATCCGCGTCGAATGCAACCGCGGTTGGCAGAAGAGCCTCAACAACTTTAATACTTCTACTCACAAGCGCTTGCTCAAGAGCGCGGGTGTCAACAAGAGCCGTGACTCTGACACAGCCAGCGTCAACAGCTCCGAGTGCAGCATTTGTCTCAACCCCGTGGCGCCATGTCAGGCTCTCTTCGTCGCTCCCTGCAGTCACGTGTGGCACTACAAGTGCGTGCGCAATCTGATCCACGGACCCAATTGGCCTAATTTCCTATGTCCCAACTGTCGATTCGTTGCGGATCTGGAAGCCGACGTGGAACCTGCTGAAGAGGAGGAGGAAGAGGAAGAATTCGAAATCACCCAAGCCATCGTCGAAGCCGAAGAAAGCGCAGACGTAGACCAAAGTGGCGAAACCGGCGTTTCCTCAGATGACGCCGTTGACAGTCTCGCAGAGCCATCGGCTAATGGGACCCAAACACAAGAAGAGGAAGAATCACGACCCCAACCACCATCAGACTCACAAGACCAAACCATCCGCCTCGACACCCCCGACCGCACAACAACAGCAAACATCACAGACGAAGAACTCGCCGGTCTCGATCCAGCTCCCACAACCACAACCACAACCACCACAACCTCACAACAACCAACAGACCCCTCCCCCTCCACCTCAACCACAAACCCCATCTCCATCTCCTCCCCTAACACAAGCAAACACCGCGCCCCGCCCCCACCAGACCTCCTGAGCGCTCGCTCCGCTACTCCTACCTCAACGACTCCTTTCGCCCTGGCGGCTAGTATCGTCAACGGCGAAGGGCCGATGACGCCGAGGAATAATGCGGGCCCATTCGTGTTGGATGGTGGCGCGGGGGGTGAGAGGGACGGGGGCAGGGATTCGTTGGTCGGCAGGGTTGTGGACGGGGAGGGGGAGGGGAGGGCTTGATGATACGGAATTTGTGGAGGTGAAGGCTTTGTTTTCCTTTTTGGCAAGCGATGAATGACTTTTTTTGCACTTTGATTTTTTCTGTGCCTGTTTTTGGGGTCTGGGTTTTGGAGCTTCGAGCGAGCGAGGTTATTACCATTCGATGGATTCGATGGAGCATAGCACAGCACAGCAAGGTAGCGATGCATGCAAGCGAGCAAGTAACAGAAGTGATGTGGAAAGGATCAAGGTTTCACGTAATGTACAATGGAAATGGAAGGGGGAATGATACCGTACCGTATGCTTCTCTTTGGTGCAGTTTTTCTTTGCTTACGTTCTTGACTCTGGTTAGTTGGTTTAGCTGAATGATTACTTGTGTATGTGTGTAGTGGTGAGTGTTTTCGTGGATGTTGACTTGAGTGGAGAGTGTAGGGTCTTGTTGATGGAGGGCAGATAGTGATCATGATAAAAAGGGTCAGTAGTGATTTGGTGATTGTGAGGAGGGGAGAGGGGTAATGGGAGTGAGACTGAGAGACTGGGATGGCGCAGCTTGGTTTTTTGGTTTCACCCACCAGGGGTAGAAACATTTTTTTGTTGGATTTGTTATATACTTGTTTTTTTCCTAAGGAGTTTTTTCCTTTTTACCGTTTTTTTTTTGGGTCTTTTGTGTTTTCATCATTGTCTTCGTCAGTGTTTTCATCAGCACAGGGTGAACGCAACGCCAACCAATAGACCCGCCAGACCACCCTCACCGTAGACGATACCGAAAGATGAAGGAAAATAGTCGTGAGTTCGCTAGCTAGGCCGTGTCATCATGAAGGAAGAACAAAACGCCATTCCAGAACAAACAACCAAGACAATAAAAGAGCATTCAGCTAGGGAAAAGCCCAAGAGTGGAGACAAAGGAGGTGCGTTGCCTGCCAGGCAGCCTTCGGGCGAAGGACTCTGCATGGTCGTCGAGCAAGGATGTCGATGGAGTTTGACTTCTTCGCCTGTACTGTGCTGGTGGTGAAGACAAGGCACCCTGAAAGTGCCATGCCATTATTTGTCTTTGGGTGGGTCGAAGTCATCAAAGACAGGGTGCGTGACGAACTCAGGGTAGAGTCTCAAGATCTGGAATCTGAAGGGTCGCAGCTCGTCGACCACCTCCTTCTCAGGCCGCAGGAGGCTGAGATGGTGATTGCTAGTCAATTCACCTTTTGAAGCCCTTTCCCAGCCGCTAACGTTGGGGACTGTGAAAAGGCAGGCCGGACATCTGACTGTCTTCATCCTGGAGGAGAAGTAAAGCTCAGAAGATTGGAAGCGATGCCAAGGAGTCGCTTGGCGGACTTTTGGTCGCGATTCAAAATCGACACATTGAGCAAGTTCCTTCCTCCATCGCGTAAAATGCTCTGCGTCATCGGAGAAAGGGAGGAAGAGGTGTTCCGTACTTATGTGTTCGGCAAAATCCTTGATGGTTCTACAACCAGATTTGCAGACAGGACACCACGTACTGATGGTGAAGCCAGCGGATCCACGAGGCTGATTGACGAGGAAACAGTCGGCATTCAGGGTCTCGATTGCTGCCCATGCCTCTTCGAATGAGTGTCTGTTCTCAACATGGCCGGGTAGTTCGCGCACTTTCATGTGCTTTCTGCATGTCCAGATTGGGCACCTGTAGACCCTACACGGCGAGGCGTTGAGGATAGCACGAACCGTTTCATCTGATCGGTGGGCACGTCGAACATGAACGCCCAATCTCTCGAGAGTGGATGGACCAAAAACACAATCCGTCACTGGACAATTCGTGAAGATGGTGTCGCGGTGATGGGAGCTTCTGATATGAGATGTGAGCTTATCCGGTCTTGTAAAGGCCCATGCTGATTGTTTGTTGAAGCAACCTTGCGCTTTGCAAGCGAAGGGCTTCGAGAAAGTGCCATTGCTACCGTGGTGAAAGGTTCTGAGGTGCCTTTGGAGCTCAAAGTTACGAGAAAACGTCGTGTTTTCGCAGCCAGAGTGGTTGCATTTGAGGCCGGTGCCACGTCTCCGCTGCTTTGTTGGAACAGGAGTTCTGCGTAGGGAAGCCGTGGTGGAAACTTAAACAATAGCAGGCTGAGCAGCCAGTACTTCATGGGACGAAGTCGTAGTAATAACCTGGAAAGTATCCGGTATGTTTTCAGAGAGCGAAGCGCCAAAGTCGATCGGTGGCATTTCATATTGCTCGGCGATGTGAATGTTGTTGGACCAGTGAACGGCGTCATAGGAAATGCCCTGCGCCGTGGACACACTTCGCCCTTCTGTTAGCATATGTCTTTTTTTAAAACTCACCCGGATTGGCCAGCATCGAAGCTGCCCAAGGGCTCGGGTATGATGTCGGGGTTGTCGATCCAATAGGACCAGTCGATCGAGTCAATCCATTCGAACTCCTGCTCAGCAGGAGGGACGAAATCGGACATGATTGGGTAGCCTAGGGCGTTCCGGTGAGAGCGAGGCAAAGGGCGAACTGCAAGGCAATCGGTTCGCCTTGAAGGTGAGGGTCTGATGCAGGAGGGCGGTTCAGCTGTGGCTTGCAGCTAATGTGCAGGAGTGACGTGTCGAGTTGCGGCAGTTGTTAGCAGTGGGTAGAGAGGAGGTGATGAGTGCAAAATCTGCTGGAAGGAGGGGATGGGAGCCACGGGTTCTTTATCTCTCAGCTCCCGGTGTTTGTCTCGTTGTCGCAAGCCCCACTCTTCGGGGGCGACTTCACTTACCCACTACGCCGCTGCTTGAAGGGCGCATGCAAGCGTGGCTACTCGTGTCTGCGGCTCTGCCACACTGGAAGAGCCTGGAATGCGCGGTATATGAGAGCTGCTAATGCGAGCCTTTTGAATGAGACTGCTTGCTTGACGAGTTTTCGGCTGACCGTATTCGGGAGCCATGCCACATGAGTAATACTCATGACGAGTCTATAGCCGTGCAGTCCGTGTATTTTTAAAGCACAAGAGCAGAGGTTTAAGGCTGCGAAGGTCAGCGACTGGCACTACCAGCCTGTTCTCACTCGCTTGATAGGCAGCCTTGTTATATAGCTTGGGCATTCTTAATCACGTGTAGGAGCTCGTGGAAGCTCTTGTTCTTCGCCAGCTGACGGTCGGCGTCACTCATCAGTCAGCTTTCCATCTTGAATAAAGAGTGTGTCGTGAACTTGACCCATCATCTTGAATCAAGCAGTGCGTAACAGCCTGATCGTAAGCAAGCTTCCTACCTTTGCCTGTAGCTCAGCCTTTCAGCAATACACTGCTCATAGCAGGCTGTCGAGCTGTCTCTTACAATTTCATTAGGCGCGTTCAGCCGGGCTATTGAATACCATATTACCCATAGCAGGCTGCCGAAACGTGAATGCTTACAATCCATCAGGCGCGTACTTTTCGCGACAGTACGCCATGCAGTACGCCATGTTTATTATCCTTTCAATATCGAAGGAAAATGATAGGAGGTATCTCAGGATTTGACCCAGGGAATGGCCGTTTAAGGAAACCGCACGAGGGCCACGCCAATTATTTGTGAAGTTCGAGGCATGCCGCGGCGCGCGTTGAATGGTAGAGCACTAGTCGTGATTTGTGGGTAGGCGGGCATACGCTCAGGCGAAGAAGCCCTTTTGGGTATGCACACAACTGGTGCAGTCGGCACGCTCGTCACGGGTGCACCTCAGTCCTGAGATGGCGATACTGCCCAAGAAGAACCGATGGAGGACCTCCTCTCCTTATGAAAGCCATTGGAATTGCCAGAGAGTCCACGTTGTACCCTGAAGCCCCTCGGAGCATGAGAGAGATCTTGCCCTATCGCATATGGAAGGCTGAAATGCAAGATACGCATCGGGTCTGTGAGGGGAACTTGTCCGTAGCCGTTGCAGTAGTAGGGTCCGGTTGAGAAACGTTCCGATTTCCAAGACATACAGATTCCTCTAGAAGGCGCGGTTGAAGGCAGAAGACAGGCAAATGAATTTTGTGATCTCTCTATCGGCTTTCGAGTAATTCGGTCTCCATCATCACGTCACTTATGCGGCATTAGTATTGCAGTCATGGAGAAATAGAGGCTGGGAGGAGTGGGCGAGTGGGTGCCGAGCAGGGGCTAAGGGCAGATCCGTGGATCTAACAAGGTGATAAAGGGCCGTGTCGGAGCGAGATAAGATCGAGCAGGGATCCGTGAGGCTGGCATGGGGCTGGCCATTGCGCAGGCTAGCACATGAAACAGGAGGGTGAGAGCAAGTAGCAGGTGAGGGTGTCGTCTATCCAAGAAACTTTCCCGCCGTGAGCCTGAAGACCGCGCGAAGTAGTGAGAGTAGTGTAGTGTAGGAGAGAGTTGGCCAGCTGCACTATACTATCCCATACTACTACTCTATTCGTTACGCCTCGCTACTTACACCTAATTGCACCACGAGACACGACTCCCACGAAATTCTCCCTCCCTCACTTACTCGGCGGTGTCGTGCTGGAAGCGACTCCCCTTCATCTGGACACCTGCGCGACCAGCCACTCCCCTCCTCACCCACCCTGCCTTACACTACTCTACCAATCCTCATCCCCGTGCGGTCGGCCTCCTTGCGACGCTCGTGCGACTCGCGACGTCGCATCGCTCATCCTTTGCTCCTACACCCAATCTCCACTCCTCCAAGCCACTACACGCAATACCTACCTACCTACATACCTAGTCAGGTCAGGGTCGACATCGCGATTTGTCGCCGACCCCGTCAACCCGGCTGATTCTTGGCTCTGCCCGTAGCGGAAACGCTTGCGACGGTCCATCCTCGCCATCCCACCCACCTAGCCATGCCTGGAGGAAGGCCCAACCTGGTGCGCGCCGACACTCTCGACCTGCAGGACCAGGAAGCTCCCACCGCCGCCGAGCACCACAAGCACATCGACCACGACGGCATTGCGCCTCACCAGGCCACGCAATTCCACAACGTCCAGGAAGAGCGCCGCTCGGAAGAAGAGGTTCTGGCCGATGCTTGGAACATGGCCGGACAACATTCGACTGAAATTGGCGCCAATGGGCAGGCGGACGGCGAGCAGCAGCAGAAGAAGTCGGAAGGTACTGGCGCAGCGAATGGTGAAGGCGAGGAAGACTCGGACGCGGACGAGGACGACGAGGACGACGACGATATGATGGACCGCATGTCGTCAAGCCCGAGCATTGGAGATGGTGCGTTTACAAATGATTCCTTTACAGCTGCGACAACAGAATCCTCGCAAGAAGAACCCGGCACACCTCAACATGCCATATACCCAAGGGCGACTTTCAACCAGTCGCCCGACGTCTCACCACTTTGGTCGCCGTTCGTCGATACACCGGAACATATGCCTTTGCGATTGACTCCGTCGCCGTCGCAAGGCGCAGATGTTCTGTTGTCGCCGGCTGACGCAAACCTCTCACCTACTATTCACACCCCGGACAACTCGCCTTTGGTTACGAAAGTAACCTTTGGGAGAGTTACTAGCATTTCGTCAGAGCATCATCGTCTTAATGGTAGGTATCGAGCTGGACTGGACTTGGATCTGGACGACGAAAGATTTAGCGAAGATGGAAATCAACTTTCATCAGAGGTTCCGGTCTGCTTTCGACAATCTCGTGGAAACGCTTTCGCTCAGCAAGCACAAGGTCGACCTTCGAACGACACGAAGGGCGATCAAGCGAACGAAGAGGGCAACATCAACCAGCAAAAATCAAACTTCATAGACGACCCTTTCATTCAACCACCTCCTTCACCAACACAATCTGACGACTCATGGGAATCCGATTCATCCGAGGACTTGACCGAACAGGATCTCAAAGACGATGATGCGGACGCTTTCCTTGATCTTGACGACCGCTTTATTGATTCCGGCTGGGGAGGCGAATGCTTACGTGAAACAGAGGACATCGACTTCGAATTCGTGTACGCCTTGCACACCTTCGTTGCCACCGTCGAAGGACAAGCCAATGCCACTAAGGGTGATACGATGGTGCTCCTCGATGACAGCAACTCGTATTGGTGGCTGGTCAGAGTTGTCAAAGACAGTAGTATTGGTATGCAGACGCTACTTTTCAAAGCAAACATGAATGTTTGCTCACATGGTCACAACAGGATACCTACCCGCTGAACACATTGAGACACCAACCGAGCGCCTGGCACGATTGAACAAACATCGCAATATTGACGTTCGTTTACTGTTCTGTCTGCCAGACTTCCATGCAACTCACTGACTCCTCCTAGCTTTCACAAACCATGCTTGGTGACAACCCTGAGAAGACAAGAAATCCATTAAAGAAAGCAATGCGCCGCCGAACCGCCAAGACAGTGCAATTTGCTGCTCCTACATACGTAGAGGCCTCCGACTATGACTACTCGACTGAGGACGAGGAGGGCATGCTTGATCCGTACGCAAGCATTACCGAGCCTCAAGAACAAGAGCAAGTATCAGACCGCGGACCTCCAGCAGAAGTGGAAGAGCGCAATGCGCCAGAAGAGGCTAATGTGCACGCCACTCGACGGTTCAGTGGCGAGTCGCTCACTGGAGGTGCCAAATCTTCCTTTGACTCGGCAAGTGCGAAGGCTAGCCTGGACAGTAAGAGATCATCGATTGAGGATCCTCAGCTCAGTCCTAAACTGGTCGATCGCTCAGGTATGTTGCGAGCATTGAAGATTGTTATTCAAGCCAACACTAATATCTCACCACAGAGGCTGCCCCGCTCAAATCACGCAAAGGAACACCACGCAATGCCGACAGCTTCCTCAAAGATGAAAGCATCGAAACACGAAAGATATCTCTTACACCTGGTCTTCTACGTGACGACACACAGTCTAAGGCCAGCTCAACAGAAAGCACACGCAACAACAGCTTTGAGAGTCTTGTCAAGACACCTTCTCCACAAGAAGAGAGGTCTAAGAGAGACAGCAAAGAAAAGAAGAAAGACAAGAAAGGCGACAAGAAGCAAGGCATGCTTTCTGGCCTTTTCAAGAGCAAAAAGAAGGACAAGAAGAGCACCAACTCGAGCAGGGATGAGGGCGAACTCAGCGACATGGAGAAGGTGTCTGCTGAAATGACACGAGGCCCTTCACAGGCGCAATCAGGCGCTGTGTCTCCTGTCGAACGCATGACTCCTGGGCCAATGTCTGCAGAGAACAGGGCTCAAGCCCGAGCCAAACTGCAAAAGACACCTCCGGCTTCGGCTTCGGCTCCTGAGAACGCGAGGATTATGAGTCCCATTCAAGATGAGCCGCAGCAGATCCCTCAAGCACAACAGCAACCGCAGCACCCCCACAACGATGGCTTCATCGCCGAACTGGAAGGATCGCAAACCGTGTACGAAATGGCAACAGGAGACGAAGAGAACCTTCCGATAACCCCGGCCGAAACGGAGGTCCCCGCGCCACCAGCTCAAGAGAAGAGCAGCCCCCTGTCTCCAATCGCTGCCATGCTCAGATCAAACAGCAGCGGAGAGCCCAAGCCCAAGAAAGCCAAGCGCTCAAAGCAGCGCGTTGAGCTCGACGACTTCGACGAAGTCGACGAAGACGAAAAGGGCCCCAACCCCTTCGAGGAGCAAGAAGAGCGCTCTCGCAAGCAAAGCCAAGACTCTGATCGCCTGTCAGCAAGTCCTGTTGAGATTCTGTCTCCCGGCGCCGGCACTTTCATGCACGGTACTGAAATCGTCCACATCCCCCATCTCGCTGATGACGACGATGACGAGGAAATCGACGAGCCAGGCGACAGCCAGTCAACAAGCACAGCTCCCAGCTTCATCGAAAACCCCACTTCAGACCAGCAGCAGCAACAGCAGCAGCAAGACAAATCCCTACCCACCAAAGAAACCTCAGCATCAGACAACGACCTCACGCCCAAAGCGCAAACCCCCCAACCCGCCGCCGCCGCCCCAACAACCATCCCCATCACAACCTCCACCACCGAACCCGCCGACCCAACCTCCACCCGCACCAGCGACGACCAAAACTCCACCTCCTCCCTCCCCTCCACCTCCGACGACGACGGCCTCTCCTCAACCGCCACTGCCGAAACTCCCATCTCCTCTTCGCCCCAACACCACCAGCAGCAACAAACCCCCTCCCAAGGACAACAAGCCCAGCAGCAAGAATGGGACGACATCAACCTCCGCGCGTGGTTCGACGCCGACGACGTCAAGGACATGCTGGCGATTATTCACGGCAAGACGCACCACGACCTTGAGGATGGTTCTGCCGCTGCTGTTGCGAAGGAGCATCCGGCCATGCAGGGATTGTTCGCCGAGGAGAGGAAGGGCGTTGAAGGCATGATGGGGGAACTGGACGGGTTGCTTGGCGGGCTGTTGAGGAGGAAGGGGGTTGTTTTTACTTGATTTTTTAGGACTGAAGGGCTTGCAGGGGGGAGGAAGAGGGGTTGGTGATGTTTACTGGTGATCTTCGTTACGCTTTTTTCTTTTCTTTTTCTTGTTTCGCCGTTTTGATGGCTGGTTTCTTCTGTATGATGATGAGATACAGCGAGAAGGAAAAGTAAGGGAAGAGAGGAAGAGGAAGATATACACCGTTTTCGTTCCAAGAGGAGGAAGCATAGACTTGTTCTACTACGTTACACGCATGGATTGGCGGATCAGGATTAGCTTCTTATGGTCATGCGGTATAGGTTCATTGAGTGACTGATCACTATCAACCTCCCGTTCGGAGGAGGTCAAGGCCGTTTGTGGCCCTTGGCCCTTTTGTTAGTTCTCTTTCTAATATACACGATGTTTACCCTTCCTTTGGATTTGAGGGAGGTATGCCTTTTCTCTGCTTAGATACCAGATTTTCGAATTCATATTCACCGCATTACTGAGACTTCACTTTTTGATCATTTTCTGTTTTTAATTTGCTATTAGTGGGCTCTGGCTTGGTCTACGAGTGCAGGATTTCTAGAAGGGAGGAGAAACAAAAAGGAAAGGAGGCAAGCAAAACATCTCCGGGCAGCAGTAGAAAGCAAAAGCATGAGCACAACCAGCAGCATTCTGGCCTTTTTCTTTTTTTTTTTTTT
>MSJI02000193.1:0-38307 GCA_001931905.2 Cladosporium sp. IMV 00045
ACCTCCTTGCCTTGAGGAGATCTTGTCAACATGCCTTCGTTCATGCAGCAGCTCCTTCTGGCGGCTCTCCCGACCTTGGCATTGGCCGCCTCAAACCCGTCCGTGGAGGCCAGCAATGGAGTCTACCAAGGCGTGAGCAACGAGCACTACAAGCAGGAGTTCTTCCTCGGAATCCCGTACGCCCAGCCTCCTACTGGTGACCTTCGCTTTGCCTCGCCTAAGGCTCTTACGGAGAAGTTCGATGAACCTCGCGACGCCACTCAGTACGGCAATGCGTGCATTGGATATGGCTCAGACACCGAGAACCTGGACGCACCTCTCTCTGAGGACTGCCTTACATTGAACATCGTTCGCCCGGCGGGTACTCAGCCCGGTGATGACCTTCCTGTGGGCATCTGGGTCCACGGCGGAGTAAGTTTCCGAAACAAACATCTCTGAGAACGATACTAACCATTCGCAATAGAGCTACAAGATGGGTAGCTCCAGGGATGTAAGGTATAACCTCACCAACACCGTGGAGCAGTCCGTCCAGGAGGGCAACCCTATCATTGCCGTGTCTATCAACTACCGTGTGTCGTACTGGGGTTTCCTCTTCAGCGAAGAGATGGCGGAGGAAGGCTCTAGCAACATGGCTTTCAAGGATCAACGTATGGCTTTCCAGTGGATTCACGACAACGTGGCCGCGTTCGGTGGCAGCGCCAACAAGGTCACCGTCTGGGGCGAGTCCGCCGGTGCTCGCTCTCTCGGAATGCAGCTTATCGCATACGACGGCAAGCACGATGACCTCTTCCAGCGCGGAGTCTTCGAGAGCGGCAGCCCCGTCGCTCGCTTCTTCAAAGCCGACGACTGGCAGGAATACTTCGAGGCGCTGCTCGAGGCAACAGACTGCGACGGTGCTTGTGACCCCCTTGCATGCCTGCGTGAACTGCCGTGGGAGACTCTCAACGACGTTTTCAACGGCACCACTCCCTTGAACGTCACTTCTCCTGAACTGAGTGCCGTCATCGATGGTGACTTTATCACTGGCCCTCCCGTTCAGCTCCTGCGCGAAGGCAAGTTCGCTCACGTCCCGCTTCTGATGGGCAACAACTTCGACGAGGGCACAGCCTATGGCAAGCACGGCATCAACACCACTGAGCAATTCGAGGACTACCTCAAGACCCTCGACATCGACGAGGCCACGATCTCCAACATTACCTCCATCTACCCAGATGACCCCTCCGTTGGCATTCCTGCCTCTCTCGATGGCCGTCCCACTGGATCCTCGCTCGCCGAATACGGTGCTCAGTGGAAGAGGTCTGCTGCCTTCGCCGGAGACTACCAACAGCACGCAGGCCGAAGACTACTCGCTGAGACGTACGCCAACGCCGACATTCCCGTCTACTCCTACAGGTGGAACGTTTACGTCGCTGGCCTTCCGCCAATCCTCGGCGCGACTCACTTCCAGGAGGTTGTTTTTGTTTTCAACAACACCGACGGTGTCGGATACCCCACCAACCCCTTCGAGGGCAAGCCCGAGAGCTACAAGGAGCTGGCCGACCTGATGAGCCGCATGTGGGTGACTTTCATGGCCAAGGGCGACCCTAACCTCGACGACGCCACCGCCTGGCCCAAGTACACGCTCCCGCAGCCCGAGAACCTCGTTTTCGATGCCAACAAGACCGGTCTTTCTTACGTTGAGAAAGATGACTACAGGCAGGAGGGCATCCAATTCATCCTTGACGATGTCTTCGCTTGATCGAACAGGCAGGCAAGCCATCCATAGATAATCCTTTGCTAGATATACCCGACCATAGATTGTACAGTAAGCCAATACAAAAGTTAACTGTGTACTCTTGTATACCCTAGCCTTCTCACGATGAGCAGCACATCCTCCGGGTGAGGTGTGCGATCGTCTCGTCTTTACTGCCAACTTTGGCTTAACGAGTGAACGACAGATTTCCTCTATGCAATCGAACACGACGATGCCGTCATGCCAGATTACATGGCAAGTCTGAAGAACCAATGCAGAGAAGACCAAGTTCTGATGTTGATCAGAAGCGAGCTGCGGCAGAAGCAGCTGTTGCCGTCCAATCCCACATGCAGCGCCGCAGAAACCTTTGCCAGTGTTTCGGTACGCGATATGTCAGATAAGTGGCAATTCTTCCATGTGATCACCGTTGAATTGCGCAAGGACGTTGAAGTCGACGAGTCGTTTCTTCCAAGTGATGATGTGTCCAGTCGTTATCGATAGCGGGGCCGCAGATCCCCGAGAAGCCTAGACCCCTTTTTTTGGTAACACCTATCGCTTCACGCACTAAATCCAACCACCACCACACCACCTTCATCCTTCAATACTCACCGGCCAGCCCGTCAGCATTCAAGATGGGTGTCGACGCGGATCTTGCGAAGGATATCAACTTCATCCAAACGCCCGCCGCAAAGCCTTCTTCTTTCGACCAGCAGGATTGCAATGTCCCCACGACCAATGTATGCCTAACTTAATATTTAAGCTCACCGCCTCTGTTCTACAAGCTGATCTGACATTCACTTCAATAGTCGCCAGCCATCAAGAATGCACCTCTCCCCGCTGAAGCTCCCGGCTTCAACACCTTCAACAATTGGATTCTTCTGACTGTCCTCATTGGTGTGCCATGGTTCGTGGGCCGCCTTGTTGGTGGCGGCTGGAAGACCAAGGTGTTCTTCGGCATCGTCCTTCTCTTCCCTATCTTGATTGTCATCTGGACCATCACTTCTACCTACAGCCCGCGTGTTTCCGACAAGGCCAAGCTTCCCAACAGGCCCATTGAGTCTTACATCAACTTCCAGACTGATGAGCTGAAGCGCGACTACTATGGCAGGAAGAAGGTTCCCCTCCAGGACTTCTCCGAGATGTACATCAATGGCGAGGCCGATGTCAACGGCGACTTGCTCGACGTTCTGGAGTACCGTCACGACTGGTCTCACTTCGCCCTCACCTGGTCTTTTATGAAGTTCCTTCTTGGTACCTTTGCCCGCGATGTTCTCATGCACACTAGAGAGCAGGACATGGAGCAGATCCGTCCCAACTACGACAGCGGTAACGATCATTACGCTTACTTCCTCGGCCCTCGCATGATTTACACCAGCGGTTTGATCTCCGACACTACCCGTGAGGAGACTCTTGAGGAACTGCAGGACAACAAGATGGCCGCCGTCTGCGAGAAGATTGACCTGAAGGAAGGTGAGAAGATGCTCGACATTGGCTGTGGCTGGGGTACCCTCGCCAAGTTTGCCTCTCTCAACTACGGCGCCAAGGTCACCGGTGTCACCATTGCCGAGAAGGGAGCTGCTTACGCCACTGACGCCCTGCGCTCCGCCGGCGTCACCGAGGATCAGAGCAACATCCTGTGCATGGACTACCGCGACATCCCCGAGCAGAAATTCAACAAGATCACCCAGCTTGAGATGGGCGAGCACGTCGGTGTCAAGAAGCTCACCGGCTTCTTCCGCCAGTGCTACGACATGCTCGAGGACGATGGCGCTATGTACGTTCAGCTTTCTGGTCTCCGCCAGGCTTGGCAGTACGAGGACTTTATCTGGGGCATCTACCTGAACAAATACATCTTCCGTGGCGCTGACGCCTCCACCCCGCTTTGGAATTACATTCGCTCGCTCGAGAGGGCTGGTTTCGAGATCAAGAAGTGAGTCAAACTAATAGAAGAATGCAAATTTGAGACATGACTGACCTTCCACAGCGTTGACACCGTTGGTGTTCACTACTCCGCTACTCTCTGGAGATGGTACCGCAACTGGGTCGGCAACGCCGACACCATCAAGGCCAAATATGGCCAGCGCTGGTTCAGGGTAAGTTACACGATCTGTTCTTATCGGATATCTTCACCAGTGTTTCTAACAAACTTTTCCAGATCTGGGAGCTCTTCCTCGCATGGTCCGTCATCGCCTCGCGCCAGGGTAGCGCCACCTGTTTCCAGATGGTCGTCGTCAAGAACCTCAACTCCACCCACCGCATTGATGGCGTCGCCTCGCAATTCGGCCTCTCCGGCGCTATCGCCAAGGCCAGAGCCGCCGGCAGGGGTGTTCTTCCCAACTAGATGCAACATACGGAAAATGTGTAAGCATGTTGCCGCTTACTCGCACATTTCGACACGTGCGTTGAGCATGGAGCCAGCGCCTGGCCACCGCTGGCTAGTAAATGGTGGCCTCGAAAAGCATTTCAGAATAGAGGAGCTGGCTCGAAAAAAATCGCACTTGCATTTGTTGACACTTGCATCGCTTGCCATGTTTTGTCTATGACCGATCGATAAATGTCAATGCATGAAGATAGCTTTAAGTAGCTGACGAGATACATTAAACGTATGACTTGTTTGCAGATACAATTCGGGTGGGTGACATGCTACATGGAGGACCTCCAGCTTCGAAGATCGTGTTGTGATGGTCAACTGCATTCAAAAGGGTGCTAGCTCCCCTAAGTCGTTCAGATATTGGTTATTAGTTGCTTGCTTGCGATGCTACTGGTCACGTGCTCAGCACGACCGGCCTTTGAAACCAAACTTACCTTCGCCGGCTCCGTGTAAGCGAGCCTCGGGTCCGGGCGATATCGGCCTCGCAATGAAACTCTACTTACTTTGGAGGCACTCGGACGTCCATCCAGATATTACTTCTCGTATTTAAGCTCTGGCTTTGAGATGAAGTGAATGCTTGGCTTATCAGATTTTTCTTGATCTCTTGATCTGATAATTTCTAACATTTGTATCACCCTACCACTTCGGTCGATATTGGCTTTTTGATACACGATCGTTCTTTGAATGCTTGTCAATCTCAGTTGGTTTATCTGTCGAAAAAGCGATGGAGTCGCGCGCGGCCGCAACTACGCGTGAAGATCCCACTTCCCACGGAAAGACGATCGCAGGTGTTCAAGGAGAGGCTACAGAGGCGAGCGATACGCTCAGCAGTAATAATGACAGAAGTCATCCGGAAGATGATGTATCGCCAGGCGTCGCACGTATCGCTGCTATCAGCCATAACATGACCCGAGCAGACCGCATTGGAGTCTTCATCGGAGTATTCCTGATCGCTTATGCTTATGGCTTGGACGGCACCATTCGATCGACATATCAAGTATCATAGCAATTGTCTTTCAATTCTCTTAATATCAAAGCTGACTTTTACAGACAACAGCACTAGCCGACTTCGACAACCACTCCCTCATCTCAACCATCAACGTGGTCCGCACCGTCATCGCCGCCGCAGCGCAACCCACGGCCGCCAAAATCGCAGACGTCTTCGGCCGTCTGGAACTCGTATTCGTCTCGGTCGCTTTCTACGTGGTTGGAACCATCATTGAAACTTTCTCGCACACCGTCAGTGCTTTCTGCGCGGGAGCGGTCATCTACCAAATCGGCCTCACCATCATCACCTTCTTGGTCGAAGTCATCGTGGCGGATATCAGCTCGTTGAGATCGCGCTTGCTTTGGTCGTATATTGCCGCAACGCCTTTTATTATTAATACTTGGGTGAGCGGCAATATTGCTCAGAGCGTGCTTGATACCACGACTTGGAGGTGGGGAGTGGGCATGTGGGCGATCATTTACCCGGTCCTGTCGATGCCGCTTGTGATTTCTCTGCTGGTGGCTGCTCGCCGTGCAAGCAAGAGGGGCGATTTGGATGGTTTGAAGCTGGCTGGCCATCGGCGTGGTTTCAGACTGGCATGTCTCGACTTATTCTGGAAACTTGGTGAGCCAAAGAACTACTTCTGTACGAGAATTTGATGCTGTGCTAACAGCCCACCGACCAGATCTCATCGGCGTCGTGCTCATCATCGCAATGCTTGCTCTGATCCTCGTCCCCTTCACACTCGCCGGCGGACAAAGCCAGAACTGGCGCAACGCACGCATCATCGCACCGCTGGTCATAGGACTCTGCCTGATCCCAGTCTTCATCATGTGGGAACGTCGGGGAGCACCGCACCCGCTCATGCCATTCCACTTGCTGAAAGACCGCGCTATCTGGGGGTCGCTCGGCGTTGCCTGGATGTTGAATTTCATCTGGTACATGCAAGGCGACTACCTGTACACCGTCCTCGTCGTCGGTTTCGACGAGACTGTGAATTCTGCTACTCGGATTGCTTCGCTGTATAGTTTTGTCTCTGTCATCACCGGCGTGGCTCTAGCGCTGGTCACCCGCTGGGGTGTTCCGTACCTCAAGCCCTTTGTCGTTTTCGGCACACTCATGTTCATGGTCGCTTTTGGCATTCTCATCGAATTCCGCGGCGGTACTGGTCATGGCAGCTACGCCGGTATCGTGGCAGGGCAATGCGTGCTTGGATTCGCCGGTGGTCTCTTCCCATATCCCACGCAGGTGCTTATCCAGGCTGCTACAAAGCATGAACATCTGGCGCTGGTTACCGGTCTCTACCTCGCATTCTACAGCGTCGGTTCAGCTTTTGGCAACACCGTCTCGGGCGCCATCTGGACGCAGACTTTACCTGCAAAGCTGAACACCGGCTTAGCTGCAGTCACCAACAATGCCACAGTCGCGGTTGCTGCGTACGGGGATCCGTTCACGTTTGTTGCAGAGTATCCAGTGGGGACTCCGGAACGCGCCGTCGTGATCGATGCCTATCGGAGCACGCAACGGCTTCTCTGCGTGTGCGGTATCTGCCTGTGCACGCTGCTGGTCGTGTTTGCAATGGTGCTGCGCAACCCGAGATTGGGTAAGGAGCAGAGCTTGCCAGACGCCGAGGTCAATGAGCGTGCAGATACTGGGTCGAGAAGATAGCTTCGAGCTCATAAAGGTGCGATGATTTAGATCGAATGTGATTAGCCTCTCAGTTTAGTAAGAACTCGGAATTAAACGCCTGAATTCTGGAAAGTCACCTTCGTAGATCTGCTCGTGTGCTACAGCTATATCATGAGCTCTTCAGTATTCCAAATTTTGCTTTTGAAGTATGGAAATGCCATGCTGGACAGTTGTGCTGGCAAAAGGCTAAATCGTTGTGGAAAAGTGCAATGATGATTAGATAAAGCAAAAAGACTCGTGACTGCATATGAACATATGATTAACCGACTGTTCGGCCGTTGAAGTGGCACCTTGACATCCTACGCCAGCTCAAAACCAGAGGAGGGGCCAAATATAATTGGCAAACGCTCACAAGCGACTCTCAAGTCCACTCCAACCTCTCTGGCCAGGCCAGGTAGCATCAGGCCAAACCAAGGCTAAAGCCTCCCAGATATGTCCGACATGAACGATCTCCAGACCCTCTTTAACCTCGTCAGGAAGATCCTTTGCATCCTTGCGGTTCTGCTGCGGCAAGAGAACCTTCTTGCAGCCTGCCCTCAGCGCACCGATCAGCTTCTCCTTGATTCCGCCGACGGGCATGACCTTTCCGCGCAGGGACACTTCGCCTGTCATGGCGAGCGTCGGTGGTACAGGCTTTCCGCTGAAGAGAGAGATGAGGGCGACGGTGTGCGCAAGACCCGCGCTGGGGCCATCCTTGGGGATTGCACCGGAAGGACAGTGGACGTGGATGGAGCGGGACTTCATGATGTCTTCGTTCGGGTCGTGAGTGAGAGCCAGTTCGTAAGCGTGAGATTTGACCCACGTGAGTGCAACCTCGACACTCTCCTTGAGCACATCGCCGAGCTTACCGGTGAGTTGCACGCGGCCTGAGCCGGGCATGTCAGCCATTTCGATGAATAGTATACTACCCTGTGCGCCGGTACTGTATGCAACGAGGCCGGTGACTACACCTGGGGCGAGGGAATGAGCGGCAAGCTCTTCTTCGAAACGCTCAACGCCGAGTATGTCTTCGAGATCTTCGAGACTGACGGCTGATGAGTAGGCGGGAAGTGTGTTCGTGTCTCGTGCTTCGGCAAATTGAACAGCTTTGGCACGGCACACACTGCCGATCTCGCGTTCGAGATTACGGACGCCAGATTCTCGGGTGTAGGAGGTGATGACCTTGTCAACCACAGGATCGGTAAGTTCGACGTTTTCAGGTTTTAGGCCGTTGGTGGTAATTTGCTTGGGAATGAGGTGACGCATGGCGATATGGCGCTTCTCGAGGGTCGTATAGCCTGAGAGTTGGATTGTCTCCATGCGGTCCAAGAGGGGCGGGGGAATGGTGTCCAGTGAGTTTGCGGTGGCAATGAAGAGAACCTTGCTCAGATCTAAGGGTATGTTGACGTAGTGATCAACGAAGGAGTGATTTTGCTCGGGATCAAGGACTTCAAGCATGGCGGCTGACGGATCGCCGTGGTTCGAGGCAGCTCCTACCTTGTCGATCTCGTCTAGCAGGAAGACCGGGTTAGAAACGCCGACCTTCTTCAGGCCATTGACGATCAAGCCAGGCATGGCAGCAACATAAGTGCGGCGGTGGCCTCTGATCTCAGCCTCGTCACGAACACCACCCAAAGACAAGCGGTGGAACTGTCGACCAAGCGCAGTGGCAACTGATTTTGCCAACGATGTCTTTCCGGTGCCAGGTGGGCCCACCAACAACAGAATCGGGGACTTATCGACGAGCTTCTTGTGTTGCAGCAGCTTGATCTCTTGAGGAGTCTGCTCTCTGGGTGGCTCGACCTTTTCAACCTCCTTGCTTGAAGGAGCATCCTCGCCATCGCTAGCTTCAGACGACTCGGTCTGCTCCTCCTTCTTCGGCTGTGAAGCTTCCGCAATAGCTTTGATCTGGTTCTCCAGATCCATGTTGACGGCCTGCTTGAGCTTCAGCACAGCAAGGTATTCGAGCAGTCTCTTCTTGATCTTCTCCAGTCCATAGTGGTCGTCATCAAGCTGGCTCTTTGCTCTAGATAGTGTAGCGGCATCCAGATTGTCTTCGGTCATCTTCGACCATGGGATCTCAGTCAGATTCTCTAGGTAATTCCTGATGACTTGGTGTTCGGCTTGTTGTGGATTCATCTTCGCGAAGCGCTTAAGCTCACGATCAGCGACCTTCTGTGCCTCGGGAGTGAGTTTGGCATCGTCAAGCTTCTTCTTCAACTCGTCCGCCTCGTTTGGCTCGTCCTCCTGCCCTCCATTGCCACCAAACCCAGCAGGGAGGCCATTATTACGATTACCAGGCATCTGTCCGCCACCGAGTGCGCGGAACCTCGGATCTCTCCGGAGTTTGTTCAGAGTCTCGGGATCGACACCGCCAGCTTGTGGCAGGTTAGCGGAAGAGATGGACATGATCCGGCTGTTGCCCTGTATGCTGCCAATTTGACGTTGAAGTATCTCAATGGCTCTCTCCAGTCTCTCTTGTACGGGCAACGCAGCCAGGATCCGTAGCTTGTCCTCATGTGTGCATTCAATGATGTTCGTCATGAAGTCTGCGAGCACACCGGCGTCCTGTAGATCTTTCCGCACGATGTAGAGCTCCAGACGTCGAGCCAGGATGGGCGACAGCGACATGCTTGGTCCTCGTGGTAGCAGAGCTGACAAACGCACAAGTGCGATCAGTTCGCGGGACAACTGCTTGAGCTGAGCGAACATCTCGACAACGTCCACATTGCTCTCCGATACCGCCTCATCCTCATGCAATACAACCTGCGCTTCGAAGTATGGGCGTTCCTTCACCATCTTTCCAATCTTGAAACGACTGACACCCTCTACCATCAAGTTCAACTCTCCAGGTCTCTTGCCTTGTACCCCAGTGACCCTCGCCATTGTACCATACATGAACAGATCCGGTTTCCTGGCGAGGCCCGGGTCTGTCTGACCGGCGGCAGTTCTGTTGTCCTTGGCATCGCCATTCTCGATGAGCTGCTTGCCATCGGGGCTGAGGTATGGGCTGTTGAGCGGCACGCAGCCTACAGTAACGCTATTTGATTCAGGACGGGGAGTCGAGGCCTTGCTGTAGATATGAGCGAGGATAGCCGCCACATCGGCCCTATTCTGCAATGGGATCCGAGCAACAACACCGGGCAGTAGCACGGTCGAGTGAGGCAATGGAACGAGAGGGAGGGTACGTGTGGTGGGTGGTTTGGCCATGATGATGGAGTATTACGCCTGATGGAGAGGAAAGGAGAGAAGGAGATCAGTGATCAGAGGAAGGGAGATGGCATACTCACTACTTATGACGGGATATGTGGATGGAGATGCGGAGGGGAGCACGTGAGATGGGCCGACGCCACCGTGTCGAGGCTGATCGCCGAGGTACAGTCCAAGATAGGCCACTCTTTGCGGAAGTGAACTGCGGAGGAGTGGACATGCGTTCCTTGCGATAGCGGCGTAGGATCGTGCATCTAATCAATCTCTTGGCGGTGAATGAACGACCGCCGTCTGGACCGCGGCATTCACTGTCAATGTAAACTGTTTGATTGCACTGGGTTGTCTGGAAACGTTCGACTGACATCTCACAGAATTCGATATGACCATATATATGTCCTCAAAACCCCATTGATGTTCATTGAAAGCATACTCTCGGCGAGGTCGGGCTATCTGGAATGGAGCTATCACATATAGCCCCCTGCAAGCATCGAAGGGGGCCAATACCACCGAGGCGTCAGCAACATAACTTGGCTACTGTATGGTCTGGCGGCTTTCATGTTCGCCACGGAGTGACACATCACCACAGTAGTGCCTCGCCTGAACCAAGACACGTCACCTTATCTTTCCGACATCATCACGAGATGTCGTCGGCTATCGACATGACATGTATTGCCGCGAATAATACAAACACACTACCTACATTGATACCATGGAGCCAGGCTCCGTTTAGTCGGACTGCGTATAGACTCGTCCCTAAGCGGAGTAGCGTTCGAGTGCATTGGGTGGCATGACTCCCTTCGTCAATGCGACTACCTCAGCTGTAGGAGGATATTGTATACATTCATCGGATCAACGTAGTAGTCAATGTCATTGCTGCTGCGTCAAACATCCGTCCGCTCTGTTGCAAAAGCACTTTCTCCATGCCAGGATTGAGCGAAGGACCATAACCAGAACATATATGTACTACTACACGCCAAAGACACTTGTTTCCTAGGCTGATCACATTCCATGTGACCTACGATCCAAAAACAAAAGAATCAGGACGATGCTGGTTAGCCAGCACCGGA
The DNA here is from genome assembly GCA_001931905.2 of Cladosporium sp. IMV 00045. NCBI lineage: Eukaryota > Fungi > Ascomycota > Dothideomycetes > Cladosporiales > Cladosporiaceae > Cladosporium > Cladosporium sp. IMV 00045. Next base: position 11,037 of record MSJI02000193.1, read on the forward strand.
AGACTTGGATAGTAGTAAGAGAAGTCATTTCTGAGATCTCCCCAACAGGGAATCGAACCCTGGTCTCCCGCGGCTTGTCATGGTGAGTGACAAGCGGAAATCATAGCCACTAGACCATTGAGGACGAGGTGAACTGATTGTTCACCAATGGTTGGATGACGCCTATTCCCTCTGTTCAACATATAATCCTTTAACGCTAATTAAGGCAAGATGGAAATGTTCGATAAATGTGCAAAAGCACTCGACAAGTCAACAGATCACAAGGATACCGCGGATGTTTGAAGCTACCTAGACCAGCTGGAAACATCATCGGCGATGTGCTGCATGCTGAGATACTTTGTATTCTTCAGAGCATTGTTGGATGTTGTTAGCAGACTCGTTCACTGTTGAGGGTTAGGGTTGGTGTAGTGCTTCCTCCCTGAACATGCAGATGGGGTGCGACACGCCTTCTTTCTGAAAGGGATGATTCTTCTATGGGCTTCTCATGTATCTAGAAGTAATGTTGATTGGGCTTTATGGTGATTGGTATGGCTCGTATGGGTGTGGTCTATTGTTTGATCTTTAGACGAAGTTGAGCGATCCAAATTCACACGTGCAGACAACGACGAGAGACCCATGGGAGCAATAGAAACAATTGCATCGACGAAGAATGAGAGTACAAATGGATACAATCAAAACGATCAAATCCACTGATCGAATGACTCGCGGCAAAGCTTCACAATTTGTCCTAATTCCTCACTTGCAAAAGCAGATGGAAAAAAGAAAAAAAAAAAAAAAAAGATAAACGAATAGCAAGAGAAGCAAATTGTTCATGCAAGTCGAATCCACACAATGCAACAGAAACATGAACACAATTGCAGCCAGAGACTAGAAGACCTTGCGGCAAGCAGACTGATAGGAGATTTGTCCGGCTAGGAGTTGCCCTACGCTCTAGGAAGGAGGTCGAGACGTACGATAGGGATTGCACTGCAAGTGTCAAATTGCCCAGATCAAGCGACTGACAAGACCAGCCAAACCGAGCCTTGACGCTTCTTAGCTATGTGTAAAGAAAACAATAAGTACTCTTAAAACCCAGATGCCGTTCTTGCCATTCTAATCGGAGGTCGGAACGTATCCACCGCTCCGCGTAGCGTATGTTACCAGATCCTTCGTTCTCTATTCGACCAACCACTTCTCCTCGCCATTTACAGGGAACCTTCCCTAGACTTTGCCTTGCCTACGTAGGAGGTCACGATGTCTTATCCCGTAGAATCCACATAAGAGCATACTCAAGACGTTGTGAGCAACTTCTTAAGGAGATTGTTCTCCAGACTCGACGGTCAAAGACGTCTTGTTTTGCACTCTTTGATTTGGGAAGCCGGAAGACGTTGACGGCTGGGTGAAGGTCAATCGAACAGCCGACATGGATGCCGCCTGCTCGCTAAGACGGGTGAGAGCGCCCATCTGTCACGGGATAAGATGATGGAATAATGTAGTCTCAAGGATTCCAACACCACAAAGAAGGACCGACTGCATCCCATCTTAACAGGCGACATCTAACCACGCCAAGAGAGCGATCGGCCTGACGAGTCGAGCAAGACGAGCGAGAGTGCCATGGCGCGCCTATCAAAAACCCGCATGCAGATTGCGCCGCATCTCTCACATGGTCGATGATGTCGATCTCCCCGATCACAAAGCGCAGAGAATCTGGTGGGAACGCCTTTCCCGAGGCTTATTTACGCGATATAAGCCGCCGAGAACACGGTCCATCTCCACCCTCTCGAGCACCGTCATTCCCCAAACCCCGTGGTGACTCCACAAGTGAAGCAATGGAGCGAATGGAGGTGACACTAGTTCCTGCGATTTCGGGTCTTGCCAAAACGGGGAACCCGGGCAGCCCTCGCGGTATTTGCCTTTTCAATTTCGCGGGTTGGTGAGATTTCCACGGATGAGGCGGCTGTATGGTTACATGTATTGCTAAAGAGTAAGGGCAAGTTGATGGATTGGGACTCACAAGGCTGCTTTATACTTTGTACAATGGTTGTGGATGCATCTCGAAAAAGAAGTGCGTCGCGGGGGTCAATAATACCCGAACCCGGAGGTGGCCGATTGTGGGTGAAGTCGGGTCTAGCGCACGTTTGCGTATGTCCTGACGTGCTGTGTGTCGAGGGTGAGAGCCAGCTAAGCCGTTCGCTGAGCTTTTCTCTCGGCAGGCATGGCAGGCTTGTGAAGGCGACAAGTGAGCTTGGCCGGTCAAGAGATTCGCTTGGACGTTCTTGACCATGAACATGTTTCTGATCAAACCTCACTTCGATTAGGAAAACCATGTCCGACCATAACGGCGACACATGCTTCTGTCCCTGCCAAAACTCTAACATGGAGACTCCATTCAGCCCGCAGAGCCGCATGGACAAGCCACTCACACATGCCGCTCATCCCGCCGGTTACGTATATTGCCGCAAACCCAACTACCCTATTGAGGGAAACCGACGCCACCCCTGGACGTCAGTCGGTCTAAACCCTAGGAATTCGCAAGTTTGGCTTCTCAGGATTCTGGAGAGGCTGGAGCATGACATCTGAATGGGCAACTTCCCACCTCCACCGCGGATAGAGTGGGTATTCACCCCATCCTCCGGACGCTTCGGGGGGTGATGTCTCATCGGCCAAGACATGAACACTACTGATGTTGCATGCCTCGTTGCCACATGGTCGTGGGGAGCCCATGGAGGGAGAGTTTGGGCCGGTCCATGGACGGTGCACGTCGTGTTGATACTGCCCTTTATATGACTGTCGCCGTTTCCCCCACATGCCTTTGTTTTTCCTCTGATCTACAGACACGCGACTCTCGCTTTCAGATTTGGCAACATCTTCGGTCATTGACAAGACTCAACGGCTGTTACGATGTTGGGTATCAAGAAGTACTACGGCCTGCGAGGCAACAGCCTTAACTATGCTATCTCATTCATTGCCGGACTTGATTTCCTGTGAGTTCATACCACTCGTTGACATCCTGTCGATCTATACTGATGCGTTCATCACAGCCTCTTTGGTTACGACCAAGGTGTGACTGGTGGATTGCTAGATCTTCCCAGTTTCGTCAAATATTTCCCTTCCATCGACACATTGGAAAATGCCAACTCGGATCTCTCTGCCTCCACCCGCTCAACATACCAGGGTATTGCGGTCGCATCATACAATCTTGGGTGTTTCTGCGGCGCAGTATTCACCATTTTCGTCGGCAATGCGCTTGGTCGCAAGCGTACTATCTTCATTGGTTCGATCATCATGACAATTGGCGCGCTCCTGCAGTGCACTTCTTACGACCTCCCCCAATGGATGTAAGTGAAATGACAAACGAGTACAAAAAGTTGTCAACTCATTTTGCTGACCCATTAACAGCGTCGGGCGTCTCGTCACCGGATGGGGCAATGGCATGAACACCAGCACGGTACCCATGTGGCAATCCGAGACTGCCAAAGCTCACCAGCGCGGTAAGCTTGTCATGATCGAGGGTATGTTGATCACTGCTGGTATTACCATCAGTTACTTGATTAACTATGGCTTGTAAGTACAATATCCCTGAAAAGTCCATTCGATCAACAAACTGATCTGTCCTAGTGCCTGGATCGGCGAGAATGAAGTTGCCTGGCGCTTCCCGCTCGCTTTTCAAATCGTCTTCTGCCTGATCATCTTCGGGACCATTCTGAACCTACCCGAGAGTCCGCGTTGGCTCGTCATGCAGGGCAAGGAAGAGGAGGCTTTGGAAGTACTGGAATACGTCAACGACATGTCTCGCGATGACCCCAACATTATCACCGAGTTTGATGATGTCAAACAGACTGTCATTGAAATGTCCAAGGGCTCCTACCGCAGCTTGTTCGAGATGAGCGACTACCGCGAGTTCCACCGCGTCGTCCTCGCCTACGTCAATCAGATGTACCAGCAGATTTCTGGTGAGCCAAAGGACTGGACAGTCATGTGCTGCTCCTTACTAACAAGCACTGATAGGTATCAACTTGATCACTTACTACGCTCCCACCCTCTACGCTGGTATTGGTCTCGGCTCAAACAACTACCCCAAGCTCCTGGCTGCCTGCAACGGCACGGAGTACCTTATGGCTGCTTTTATCCCCATCTTCATCGTTGAGAAAGTTGGTCGTCGACCACTCATGCTCTTCGGTTCTGCTGGTATGGCAGTGTCAATGGCTGTCCTTGCCATTTCCAACTACTTCGTGACGCGCGACGGTCCCGACAACATCAACACCCAAGCTGGTATCGCACAGGCGGTCTTCCTCTTCGTGTTCAACACCTTCTTCGCCATCGGATGGTTGGGAATGACCTGGCTTTACCCTGCCGAAATCGTCCCTCTCAGAATTCGCGCCCCAACCAACGCCTTGTAAGTTCTCATGAAAAGGTTTCCTTTTCTCATATGATATGGTCTAACGGTATCGCAGGGCCACCTCAGCAAACTGGATCTTCAACTTCATGGTCGTCATGATCACCCCGGTCGCCTTCGAGAATATCAAATATAGGACCTACATCATCTTCGCCGTGATCAACGCCTTCATCTTCCCGACCGTGTACTTCTTCTTCCCCGAGACCCGCTACCGCTCTCTGGAAGAGATGGACCTGATCTTCAAGAAGTCCACCAACATCTTCAACGTCGTCCCCATCTCTATCAAGGAGCCGTTCATGTACGACAAGCACGGAAACAAGAAGCAGGAATACATCGAGGAGGGCATGGTTCGCAGGAACGGCTCTGTTGCGCAGCAAATCGCAGACAATGAGAAGCGCGAGAAGACCGAGGCGGGTAGAGACTCGAGCGGCGGCAACAGTGAGGAGAGGAAGGAAGTCTTGTAAGAAGAGAAGGATGAGGCTTGATCTCCCTGCGGAGGTCGTGTTAAGCTCGTTGCTCCACAGACCCACCGTGGGATTAAAGCTTGCATCATGACTATAGACGAAGACGAGAATATACCCCAAGTTCAATTGAACGATATCATTACGATCTACTAGTATCATCGTTTTCATTCTTGTCAATGTAGTGTTGGATTTATGCTGTCCCAAGAAATTGCGACGCAACATGGAGTACTCACATCTCGACATACCCAAACGTTTGGAACAGAATCATCAATGTCTTCTTGCCTTTATCCGTCAAGGACAGTCAAGCACTCTACCAACTCCATCACCACAGCTTAAGACGACAAATCAAGGCATATAGCCCCCAAACAAGCCGTACCGCGCACCTCTCGGAGGCACGCTGCCGAGATCTCGTCCTTGGCCCGGCGCGCAGCACCGATTCCACAACACACCCCATATGGAGAAAGACTGGGGTCTGGGGAAGGTCGATCTCCTTTCACGATTATTTAACTCGCGCGGCCGCGCCCACGCCCCCTTGGCGACCTGCTTTCTCCTCACCACGGCGACTTGGCGTCTGGGCTGTGGTGTCTTGGGACCTGGAGATGCCAGTCGATATCATTGCTTGTCTCTCGCGAGCCGCTGTCGTCTGTCTGACTCGCCATCAAAACCCTAGGTTTCTGGGTCACAGCCTCCCTCAATGCAAGTGCTGCGCGGAAGAGGCTCTCCGAATGCGTCGAGTGGGTGTTTGCACGCTTTGTTTGGTGTGCTTTTTACATGGAAGTCTGGGATGTTATGAACATTAGACTTTTCCACTTATCATAGGCCATGCTTTTTGACATGCCATGTGCAACAGATGCCGATCTCAGGTTTCCGGCGAGTCTCCGAGAAGGACTTGCGAAACGGTACTTGATATCTTTTCAATTGCGACCTCAGGTCATATAATATCGGCTAGCCAGTCCCTCGAATGATTCGGAGCCTCTCACCAACGGCGAGATAATATCTTGCAACAAAATACACTCGTTATACGCCATCAGCCACTGCATTAGCGACCGACAATCATGGCAGGAGGATCGCTCTTCAAGAGCAAAGATGCGAAGGCAGATCCGAAGGAGATTTTCAACTTGAGGTTGCTCTTCTTGCTGTGCACGATAGCGTGGGCTGGCATGTTCTATGGCTTCGATCAGGTGGGTGACTGTACTACTTGCATGAGCTGACGCTAATCACTAACGCATTCTGAAGGGAAATATCGGGTTCGTTTGGACAGTCTTGCTGGAAGCCCTCTCGTACTGACGCCATTCAGCGGTATCATGGAGCTACCTTCATTCGAGCGCTCATTCGGCCTTGAGAATGACACTCAAGAATCGATCGACAACAAGAAGGTACGAAGGTATACGAGTGCGACTCGACAGAAGGCCTCATCTAATCCTCAATCAGGGTAACATTGCAGCCATGCTCGCGGCCGGCGGCTGCGTTGGTGCCATTCTAGCTGCACCTTCGTCCGACTTCCTCGGCCGCAAGTGGTCGATGTTCACTTTCTGCGCCATCTTCATCGTCGGCGGCGTCATGCAAATGTTCCCCATCTATGAAGTCCTCCTAGGTGGCAGGTTCATCGGAGGACTTGGTGTTGGCGCATGCTCTATGTTGGCTCCTCAGTTTCTTTCAGAGAATGCCCCGAAGAGCGTTCGTGGGTCTATGGTAGATGTCCCTTCGCCTACCCAACACCAATGCAGTTGTTGACGTCCGACAAAGGTCTGCTCGTACAACCTATGCATCATCATCGCCCTCATGCTCGCTTTCTGGATCAACTATGGCGTCTCCCTCTGGGACGGTCCCAACATCGCAGACAGAACCTCTCAATGGCAGACAGCCATGGCCATCCAGCTCATTCCCGCAGGATGCATGTGTATCATGATCCCGTTCCTGCTCGAGACCCCTCGCTACCTGATCCGCATTGGCAAGCGAGAGCGTGGCCTCAGCAACCTCTGCAAACTTCGAGGTCTGCCGGCCGATCATCCGTACATTCAGCTGGAGTATCAAGAGACCATCAGCCAGATCGAGGCTGAGCAGGAAATTCACGCTGGTAACAGCTACTGGCAGGTTATCAAGGATGTGTTCACGGATGCGAAGAATTTCCAGAGATTCTTCTTGGGTGAGTTGAACAAGTCATCATACTAAACGCTTCATTCCCAAGACCAATGGCTAACGAGCGAAATAGCCGTCATGCTCTTCCTCTTCCACAAATTGACCGGCACCGACAGCCTGAACGTAAGCCATCTTCCAACCCAAGCTCCCACCCAACCCCCCAACTAACACCTCATTCAACCGCAGTACTTCGCCCCGCGCATCTTCCAAATGATCGGCGTCGGCGACGGCGACAGCCTGCTCACAACCGGCGTGTACGGCGTGGTGAAATTCGTGACCACAATCTTCTACGTCGGCTACCTGGTGGAGCACGTGGGCCGGCGCCTGCCCCTCATCGTCGGCGCGACCATCCAGGCCTCCTGCATGCTCTACCTGGCCATCTACGTCAAAGTGGCCGGCGAGTCCGAGGGAGGCGGCGGAGGCAGCGTGCCCCCCGGCGGCATCGTGGGCGCCGTCGCCATCTATCTGTACGCTTTCGGCTGGTCGTTCGGGCACAGTGTTGCGTGCTATATCATCGCTGCTGAGATCTTTCCGGCGAGGATTGTAAGTCTTGTCATATCTACTCAAGAAGCACTTCTCGGCTCGAGTACAAGGAAAAGACTGACATCGAAACACAGCGCTCCTTCTGCATGTCCTTCTGCTTCTTCACCAACTGGATCGTCAACTACGGCATCACGCGCGCCACGCCCAACATGATCACCAACATGGGCTGGGGCGTCTTCCTGATGTACGCCGTGCTGACGTACGCCGGCGTCGGCTTCGTCTGGCTCTGCATGCCCGAGACAAAGGTGAGTAGTGCAAACGCACCAAGTCCCTTCCCATACAAGGAAAACCTGACTGACAAGCTCTCGCTACCACAGGGCCGCTCCATCGAATCCATGGACGATCTGTTCAAGCACCCGCTCTGGATGATGTGGAAGTACGCCTACCCGAAGGAAGAGGACAAGGTGCGGCGCGACGTGCAGCAGACGCTGCATGACCAGGAGAAAAAGACGGCGGAGCTGGAAGATGATGATGTGGAGAGGAAAATGCCGGAGGTCGAGACGGCGGAGCGGGTGAGGTGATGAGATGTGTGGATTTGTGGGTACCCGAGGGGTTGGAAGAGAAGGATGAGTGAGGGCGTAGAGAGATGGGGTTTGTGGCATGACTTAATGATTATTGTTTGACGAAAGAATAAATTAGAACGAACAAGCAAAGAAAATCATCCAAAGGGAGACACTCGAGTATCGAAGACTGAAACTCCATCTCTGTGACGCGAAATCAAAGGTATGATTTAGTACTCAAGCAAAAGCGCCCTTATATCTCTGCCGTTATGTTCTCGCTCTGTTCTGTTCTGTTCTGTTCTCTGTAACAATATATCCACCGCCTCGCCGTAACAGCAAACAGTCTTGCCGACCCCGCCTCGTATCTCTCTCAAGGGAAGCTACAATGCAGCCCTGGCATTCTATCCAACAAAAGGGAATACGGGTATATCCATTCCCCCCGAAACACCACGCCTTTGAGAAGATGTAATGATGAACGTGAACAAAAGAAAGAGGAAGTACGAATCGCGCAAGAGCTCAAAAGCTTCCGGGTCGTAGAAGAACCACCGTCTCCTGCATCATGTCAAAGGGACGTGTCGCGTGAAACCAAAGGAATAGAAACAAGATAAAGAAAATCACAGCGCAGCAACACAATCACTGCCTCCCCGGCGGCTTCAATCCCTTCATTCCCGTACTCGTGCTCCTCTTCCCCCTCCTGCCCAACAGCGACGAGCGCCTCTCGCGCCCCGGCTCCTCAGCCCCCGCCACCACAGAGTGCTCGGGCGACTTCGCGCCCGGTAAGCGCATGATAGGGAGGTTCTTCACGCCGTGGAAGAGGCGCTTGTAGCGTAGCTCAGGGCTGCTGGGGGGTTTGGGCGGGCCTTGCGCGGACGGAGCGCTCGTGGTGGAAGCGGCGGGGGAGGAAGGCGTCATTGCCAGATTTGCCGAGTGCGTGAGGACGGGCGAGCTGGGGCGCGGGGAGGGGGAGAAGTTGAAGGCTTTGGAGGCGATGGAGGGGGTTGCTGGTTGGGAGGCGGAGCCGTAGGGCCAGTTTGGCGTGGGCCAGTGGGGGCGTTTGGTTGGGCGTCTGGGTTGGGTTGAGTCGTCGTCTTCGGACTCGTCGGTGTCTGAGAGGGGTGGCGAGGAGGAGGTGAGGCCTGGGAGGAGGGAGGGTGAGCCGGAGAGGGTGCCGTCTTCGGAGGAGCTGCGGCTGCGGTTGAGGGCTATGGAGGGTGGGTAGGAGCTTAGGGGTTTGGTGACTGGGATGAACATGCTGGCGGTGGCGCGGTGTGATGCACCAGTCCGTCGGCCGCGCATTTTCTCAGCGGTAGATTGTTGGCGTATGCGGCTGAGACGCAAGTCGACTTGAGAATCGCTGAAGACCACCCGTTCACGCGCGTCCCGGACGGACTGGTCGATGGAACGCTCAACAGCGGTGCGGCGTTTGATGCGGTCTAGCTCTGGCCAGGTGGCTCTTTCGCCTTTGTGCATCGCCTCCGCCATGAACTCGGGTGTGGGGTTTGTCAAGACTTCGAGACCGAAAGTGGTTTCAGGAAGAATTGTAATATCGCCGGTGTAAGTCTGCTCAAGTATGGAGCTGCCCATGTGCACGAGCTTGCGTATTGCAGGGACGGGTACCTCGCCGAGCTGGTGCAGGCGGGTGACGACCTCTGTGCGCGCCAGCTCCGTCAAAGTATCCATCCAGCTTCTCTCAGAAGGATGCACGTCGGCGGTGGATTGGTCTTTGCGAAGGAAGGGGACGATGTGCGGATTGACCTGGGACACGATGAAATGGTTCACATCGAGCATGGCCCTGAGACGTCCTAAGGGAATGTCGTGGCTGACCGAGCCATCGATGAAATACATATTGTCGCCGCCAAAGCGGGTAGTCTCTCCAGTCCTCGGGTTGCGTTCAAGCAGAGGCGCGGGCCTGTAAACGAAAGGCACCGAACAAGATGCCGTCACCGCCGAACGGATGAGAACATGTGGAGCGGTGGCGTAGTTGAGGACGAGAGGCTCGTCCTTGGCGTTCTCGTGAGATACGGCAACAGACAATATCCGCTGCGTCTTGTTGTATGCTTCTTGAAAAGTCATGTCTTTTACTTTCCGCTTCATGACATCGTCCAGGTTCTGAATATCGTAGAGCGATCCCTTGGTGAACAGTCGGTACATCAAACTGCTCCACCTCGCCTGGTCCTCGCCCTTGGTGAAGACATCAAGGTCGTTGCAGAACTCCTCCAGTATGTCGGGAATCTCGTCATCGGTCCTGGTGCACACGACCGCCGCAACGATGCTTCCAGCCGATGCGCCTGAGATCACACGAGGCAGCACCTGAGCTTCAAACATGGCTTTCACCACGCCGATGTGCATCATGCCCATGGTACCGCCACCGGACAGCAACAGACCAGTTCTCCCATAAGCCTGCCTGGCTTCCAAAACGTGCTGCCTGACAATATCCGCAACACGACTATCCCTGCGCCGCGCGGCCAGCCGCATGGCGCTCTCAATCGTATCCACAGCCGTCGAGACATACCGCTCGATCAAATCCTTGGTGCCCAAGCGACTGTACTGATAGAGTCTCGGATTCCCAATGCCGGCGACATCCCTGCCCAACTCCGTACGAATCAGGCGCAGCATGCGCGACAAGTCCTCCTGATTCTTCGCATTCTCCAAATCCGCCAATTTGCGCTTCAAAGCATCGACGTCGTAATCCTTGCTGTCGTCCGTAGCCTTCCACGCGCGACACCCGTCCAAAGCATCCAGCTCTTCCGCCGCCTTGACCCACTCGCCATGCGCCCTGGCACCCCTCAGCCTCTCCTTCTGAATCAGCCGCTCCTGCTCTTCCTCCGCCAATCTGATCTGCTCGTCCGAGAACTCGGCCGCGTAGCCTCCGACGTTCAAACTGCCCAGAGCCTCTGTGACGTTGTGGATGGTATCCAGCGACTCGCGCACGAGCCTCGTCAAGGGTTTGACGATAGCAGAGTATCCACCGGTATGGTCTACGGCAGCGACTCTTTGCTTCTTGACCGGCCGCCCGCCGTCGTCCCACGTGTTCTCGCCATGTCCGTGCCAGTCCCAAGCGACGGGTGGTTTGAAATCGTACAGACGCTCCATGCAGATGAAGCCGCAGTCGCCATGCGCTCAGTCGCGCGGGTGCCTTGAGAGAAGAAGAGGTGGTGAGGTGAGAAGGTCGAGTTTCCTCTTGTTGTTTGTTGCACACGCGAGATGTGGGGTGATGTCAAGATTCCAAGTTTTTCTTTGTGTCGCTGAATCGCGATGTAACTCGAAATTCGGATCTCAGAGAATCAGAATGAGAACCATGGAGCACGCCTGTCAGTAGTGTAAGAAGAGAAACAGACCAGGACATGCGATCGGGCTCTGGCGGTGACGGCGGAGAGGGCAGATGAACGGTGACGCTGAGGTCACGCGTGGAGCAGAGAGTCAAGTGGTCCCACACACTAGGGAGATTGGTATGGGGAAGCAAATACCACAAGGAGGAACTACTAAGACGCTCCGAGCGCGCCGGCACTGGGCGGTATGCGGAAATAGCCAGAAGTGCCGTGAAGACTTGGGCGGGCGGATTGGCTTTTTCTTTCTGGCGGAACGAGGAGGGGTGGTTATTTGATATGATGGTGGAGGCTAAAATCGCCCCCGAAAGGATTGGGTTTTTCTGATGATGATGATGCGAGACAACTGCGAAATCCTAATCGACTGACCGACTGTGAGACGAGGCCGGTCTACGCAAGCGGTGTGTACAACCCGTTATGTATGTATAGCAGATAGAATACTTCTACATCTCCCTCTCGCGCCATACATCAGGTGAAGCGTGTCACAAGGCCCCAATAATGTCTTAGCCAGTCATATGTGCAGGGCTGGGAAAAGGGAGAGAGAGATTATGCGGTTTCAGAAGCAGGCGACAGAACAGGCAAAAGCGAATGAGCGAAAGATACGGTAACAAGGAAAGGAAGGAAAGAGAGAGTACAGTACGTCGGATCTGGTACCTTACCCGGGCCGGGATGCACATGTGATGCGGGCAGGGTAATAATCAAGAAGATGACGCAAGTATCCACACACAGGGTACACAGGTACGCGGCGCAAGCGAAGACAGGTGATTGGGAATCTCTCATCCATCCATGTCCAGCATCAGGTCCGGTTTTGGAGGTCAGCAAGAAGTGGGAGGTGGAAGAGAGAAAAGAGGAAGAGGCTTTTGGGGGGAAACGGGGGAGCCGAACACATCCGTTCCGATCAGCCAACAAAGTCTATACCAGACCAAACTGTTCATAGGTAAAGTAGCAAAGAACACGACAGCACGAGTCCTTCCTTCCCACCGCCATCTTCCTGGGTAATTGACTTGCCAAATTCGCAAGAAAGCAGAAAACACCCGCGCAACCTGTGCGTACGTTGCATCGGCCCGCGGGATGGCAATCGAGAACGCAACCCAATCTTGAGCTCGCGAGCCTACTTTCACATGCCATTTATTCTTCCCCATCTCATGACTGGCCAGCTGAACAGAAAAAAACGCAAAAGCCCGATCTGACTCAACCCCGGGGGGGCGCTGCAAGGGCGCCGCACATGATTCGAGCCAGTCGAGCCAGTGCCCCCCTAACTTCTGGAGGTGAGTGGTTCGCGTAAGTGCAGCACGGCTGCAAGGCTCGACAAGGCTCTTACTGGTGTCACGCGAGAGGGTCTGGGATGGGGTGGTGGCATGGGATGGAGGATGGAGGGCGATCAGCTAGCATTTTGCAGTTAGGCGGGAGGGTGGGTTTAGCATGTGCATGTGCGTGTGCATTTTGCATATAGGCTTGCTTGCTGCTATAACTTGTAGCTTGTGCTTGTGCCGGTTTCAGATAAGGCGTGGGATGGTTGGTTGGGGCCAGTGGGATGATGACAGCGAAGAGTAGAAAGGGAGAACGTGTGCGGGTCGGTGGGTTTCATTGAGTCGTTGATATCTTTGCCCAGTCTGACATTTAATGTTTGACTACAGACCATACTATACACAGCGTCATTTTCGTGCGTGTTTGGGGACAGGACAGCGAAGAGATGTATGTATGCGCTGTTCTTTGCAAGCAGGATTTCTCGTTAGAAATAAAGTCATTCTTATATCGTAATATCGTCCAATCGGAAACGAACCAAGAAATCAATTCAATCCAAGTCATTTACGTTTACTCCTGCACCTTCGCCAGGACAACGAGCAAGCTGGCTCGCATATTCTCGCCCAAGACCTTTTGTGCTGTGTTACCGAGACAGCCCGTCACGCTGCCCGAGTCTCCCGTGTTGCCTCTGCCCATGACGATGATGTCTCCTCCGTTCTTTGGGTTCTGCGCCACTTCTTTCTTTGCTCGTTCTAATGTTGCATCGAAGAGGGAGCTGGCCGAAACACTCTCGAAGATAACGCGGTCTGCAAGCTCGGAGGGGAGAGAGTTGCGCATCGTCGCGAAGAAAACCGCGTCGGACTCGCCTGACCAGGGAGCCGCAGCTTCTTTGCTGGTGGCTGTGACGGTGACTCGCTGCACAGCATTGGAACCACTGCCCTCTTCGCCAGACGAGCTGGATGGGGAGGTGGATGTGAAGTGCACGATTGTGGCGGTGACTTCTGGGTTTTCGGCGAGTTGCAGTACCAACCGGAGAGCAGCCCGTCCATCAGCGCCACCATAGAAAGGCAGGAAGATGTGATGGCTCCGATCGATGGTCGGAAGTGTCTGGAACTCGCTGTGCTTGCGTAGACTGAGGGCGCTCGCGGAGCGACTCAGCGTGGACGGACGCTGGCGCAGAGTCCCACTGAAGCCTTTGTTGATGAACACTGCTGCGTTGCAAGTGGCAGTATCGAGCGCTTTGGTGACAAAACTGTTATAGGCGTCCGAAGCGAACTTGTCCAGAGTACTGTCGCTTGAGACGGTTTGTGTTTCTGTGAGTCCTCCAGTCTCGCTCCAAGGTAGAAGTAAAAGATCGGAGGACTGGTCGGTTGCCTTGTTGACAAGGACATCTGGGAAAGAGCTTACTGGTGTGATGTTAACCTCGCCTGAGACAGCAAGGTTGTAGATCTGGCCGAGCACGCGAAAGGCGTTGATAACAGGATCGAACAGCGAATATTCTTCGACTTCCGACACCTTCATGACGGATGAACCACGATCTGCCAATTCGAGCAGTCTGACACCATGCACATGAAGTGGCTTCTTTCGTGGGTAATCTCCAAGGCCGGGACCAGGATTGCCCTCTTGTGTCTCTGAATGTGCTGCCGTACCTGGCTTGCCTGCCGAAGGATGCTTTCTCTTCACCGAATCGTTTGGCTTGCCGCTCAGCAATGACACAAAGGCAAGCAATGTTGGCATGTTGTCGAGACGCAAGTACACCAGCAGATTCTTAACTTTGTCAGACTGGAGCTTGGCTCGGACGACCTCGGTGTCCCCATGACTGCCGTCAAGCGGTTTGCCAGTATCCCAATCGATTTCCCCTCGCTTCCAAGCCTCGAGTTTCCTCTGGTACCAAGGTGGGTAGAGCGCTGCGGTCAACGGGGTAGTGGCGAAGGTGGTGATAAGGGCCATGACGACGAAAATCGTAAATGTCCTTGTGCTCAGGATCCTAGCCTGCAGCCCGATGTTCAGCACGATCAACTCTACAAGTCCCTTGCAAGACATGAGAGCTCCGATGGTGAAGGATTCGCGCCAGACTAAGCCAGTCAATCGAGCAGCCAAGGTCGCGCCGATGAATTTGGCAAAGAATGCGACGAAGATGACAGCAACTGTGTAGCCCCAAGTAATCCCATTATCCAAGAGACCGACATCCGTGTTAAGACCGGATAGGGCGAAGTATAGTGGGAGGAACAGCGCCCCAATAAGATCCTCAATCTTCTCAGTGACCTTGATGGCGAAACCACCTTCGTGCGGACAAATGAGACCAGCCATGAAAGCCCCGAAAATGGCGTGAACACCAATCACGCCAGTGAAGAAGGATGAACCGAGAGCAATCATGAGTGTCAACACGATCATGCCCTGAGACGGGCCATCAGTGAGGGCGTTGCCTCGCCGCAGCACCCACAGGAAAGCAGGGCGCAGGGCGAAAAAGAGGAATAGTGCGTAGGCAACGCAAGTCAAGAGAACCCAGAGGGCTGTGAGGCCGCTGCCAGCGTTGACGAGGGCGACGCAGAGCGCAAGAAGAATCCAGCCGACGACATCGTTTCCAACACCAGCTGATAAGACAATGACACCAACTGTGGTTGTGAGTAGCTTGAGTTCAGTAAGGATACGGCAGAGCACAGGGAAGGCCTAGTTCATGTCAGCAGAACCCAGGATGTCATTTTACCAGGCAAACTCACCGTAATAGCCATTGCAACACCAACGAACAACATGAACGTTCCAAATTCTATCGGCACAATATTCGGCTCGTCCTGGAATTCATGGTACAGACCCCAAGCAAGGGCACAGCCCAGACCGAAAGGCAAAGCCATGCCGGCCAGACCGACACTCACAGCCGGCCGCCAATTGCTGATCAGCCATCGCATGTCCACTTCCAGACCGACCAAGAACAAAAACAACACTAGGCCGAGATTAGCGACCAGGTTGAGATTCGGGATGGATTCCTGCGGGAAAATGGCATCGGTGAATCCAGGGATGCGACCCATGACGGACGGGCCTAGGAGAATGCCGCCGATGACTTCTGCGATCACGCGAGGTTGGCGGATTCGAGAAAGAGGCCAGTGGAGGAGGCGGCAGAAGATGACGATGATGCTGGCCTGAAGAAGGACATGTTAGAGCTCTGGGCTGAGAAGGCCGAGCTGGTGGAATCGAAGTAGCTATACCTGGATGATGAACAATATGATGGGGTTTTTGGGATCATAGTCGGACGGATCCTCGCCTTCGAGGATACCGCCTTGCGGTCTCGCGCGAAACGTGCTTGAGGGACTCGCGGCGCTCGAGGCGCTGGTGGCGGACGACATGACTGCTACTGCCAGTTGTTTGTACGGCGGGTGGTGCAAGATGAGCTCCCGGGGCTAGAAGATGCGGCTCTCAGCCTTGGAGGATGCTCCCACGCTCGACGGGCGATGGATAGGAGATGGCTGTCATCAAGTATATGTATGCTGATGAACAGATGTCCCAAGGTCAGATTGCGCGAGTTGTCAGAGGTAGAAACCCTCCAGGTCGCCAAGGTCTTGAGAGGGCTTGCAGCTACGGACCCGCGCGCACATGCTGATGCTCTGTCTGTCGCGGCGGCAGGCGGCGGGTGGGATAGGCGTAGTGCGGTACCCTGCCTCGCCTGCGTCTATTTTCTCTCAGTACCGAATGACTGCGACCTGCGAAGACGTCCGTGAGCGTGGATGACCCCATGCGGAATCTGTGTTTGACGGATTGGATTGGCCTAGACTTTGGGGCCATTCCAGACGACGTTGGCTGGCTGACGACAATAGATGCTCGAGAATGATTTCCCCAAGGCTTTTGATTATACATATGATATATCTCAATCATATTTCTGCGGTGCTCTTGGCTTTTCTTCTCTTCATTGTTCGATGCAGCAATTCCACTGAAGATCGCGCCCGTGCTGCGTGTTTGACTCTTTACCGCTCAAAGTCTCGTGAGCTGCCACTTCAGGGCATACTCCAGGCGCAGCATCAGCATCTCCCTTGGTGCCGCCTTCACGTCTCACAGAACCTGCGCCTTGTGTGTTGTGCATGTGCTCGACGCCATCTCTATTGTTTTTCACCACGTGCCAGTATAACCGTGCTGTCACAGGGGAAGAACCTCACAGAGCCCTTGCAGAGCACGGGAACACCAGTGCACACCCTCTCTTCGAAAGCTCGTGTATTCATGCTAAGCTACACGCATTTACCGCGTATAACCTCTGCTGTACAAAATCTGCTCATGCAGTCCGCCAAACAATTACGAAGCAGGGCTCGGCGGCAGAGGACCATCTGCCCACCTCACCGCCTCGCTCCCCAAGGAGAACTCCATCGTGCCACCCTCAGCAAAGACGTCCTCCCAAGCAACCCACGCCTTATTCCAGTCCTCACCGTTCACTCTGAGGCTCTGCACGTAGATGTTTTCGTCCTGATCCCCGCCGCTGCTCGTGATCCGCAGTTTCTTGCCATCGCCCAAATCCAGCTCGAGCCTATCGAACCACGGCGAGCCGACGAGGAACGTCGTCTGCCCCGTCACGGGATACAATCCTATCATGTTCCACAGCGCCCACGTCTGCATGGCGCCTGCGTCCGCGTTGCCTGGCAGACCATCTGCGCCTGCGCCGAAGTAATTTTTCGCGGCGTACCGTGAGTACTTGACGCTGAGGTCTTGCCTGCCGGCGAAGTTGAACAGGTAGGGTGTAGTATATCTGGTCGAAATTATCAGTACACACTATCTTAGCGTTTGGCAGACTTGGATTAGTTCATCGCACTTACGCAGGTTGATTCCCAGGATTGTAGATCGTATTGCCAAACGCTTCATTGCCATCAAACACACCAGGCTCGAAGAACTTCTCCAGACGGGCCGTGAAATTCTCCGCTCCGCCTGCCAGCTCGATCAAATGGTAGACGTCGTGGTGTGCATTGAGCGAGTATGACCAGGGTACGTCCTGGTACAAGGGATCTGTGTATTGGTCAGCGAGATGTCTAGGGTGTCATGCGTGCGATGTCCGCATCTCAGCTAATGTACACAGATATCAAGCCCCACGAATCCGCTCTAGAGGCATTTAGCCAGAGAGACGTTGCCAAATAAAGACTAGAATCTCCGCAACATCTTGGCAGCCATGCGGTAATACCGGAGCTCCTGTGACATCGAAAGCCTTATGTCACCAAGGAGAGTAACCAAGATTGCAGCGACCTTTCCCGAGATCCTTGCATGAAACGACAGTTTGACTCACCTCCCCAATAACATCCACCGCATTGCAGCGGATCGTAGTCTTGAAAACTTCCGTTCTCGAATCTGGGAGCGACGAAACCACTGAAGCCAAGGCTTTCTTGCTTTGGATTCCAGTGGTTTCTCCAGTTCCTCGATCGATTCAAATATTTTGTCGCTTCTTCCTCTTTGCCTAAACCGGATGCAACCTGATAAAGACCAAAGTCGTTGCTGGAGTATTCGACTGCTCGTGACACTGCACGGGAGAACCTAGGGGTGATGTAGCCCAACGAGAGCCAGTCCGGCAATGCCCCGCGTCCCTCCTTGGTAGAAGAGTCTGGCGCAATAGGATCGTTGTTGTTTCCCGGCACGGTTTCGGCGTTGGTCTGCATTGCCTCGAACGCATCTTCCCAATCAACGCCTTGCACACCTTTCACGAAAGCATCTGCCAGCACGTTATCGGCGTTCGAGCCGCCTTGCGTGCGTCCAGTAAATTCGGATGACCTCGCGTCGGGGAGAAAGCCCTCGTTTCGCCAGATGTCGACCAAGCTACGAATGATCTCGCTGTAGGCTTTGGGTTGGAAGACTTGCCACATCGAAGTCGAGCAGCGGAAGAGGTCCCACAGGGTGAAGAAGTCATCGTAGCTCGGTTCGTTCGAGCTCCATTTGCTGTTCTCTCCCGTGCGGTTTGAAGGTATCAGGTGCATTCCGTATAAATAAGTGTATAGCTGGGTCAAGATGGTTTCGTTGGTCTCAGACGTGGCGAATTTGGAGAACACGTCTGTTGCCCAACGATTCTGGGCGCGCGAGACGAGCGTGGCGAGGTCAGTTCCTGCGGGGATCTGAGCATCGGCATTACTGCAGGCTTGTGTTGTGGAGATGAATGATATCCCCACCCGAGAGGTTACAGACGTGGTATCGAAGGCGAAGATACCACCTTGCCGGTAGCTGCCGTTGGTGGAGTTTGATCGATCGAAGGAATACAGTTCCGTGCCATTACCGGTAAAAGTACGTGCACTGGTAGGGGTCTGATCAAAATGGCCGCAGAAGTATATAGTCCAGTCTGGAGACAAGTTCCATCCATTGTTGTAGATACCATGGCCTTGATATCCGTCCTCAGTAAGCCTGAAGCTACCTCCAGAATATTCTTGGCCCCAACCAAAGCCACGATAAGAAGGAAGTACGTGGCTGACATCGACGACGACATCCTTTTGGTTTTGTTCAGGGAAAGTGTACTGATAAAAGCCGGCTCTCTCGCTACCAGCAAGCTCAACGGTGATCCCGCCTTGTAGTTCACTACGGTAATACCCTACTTCGGCGTAGTCTTCATCTGTCCTCTCCAGACCCAGGTCCACGAGGGGGTTGCTCAGATTTCCGATTGCAGGCATTTGGCTGACGACACCATATTTGGGAGCACCGCCAGTTCCAGTCTCATGCATCATTGAGAAGCCAAAGATCTGACCTGACGGAAGGTAGCCAGAATATGCGTCCGTGGTACCATCCTGGACATCCGGTCCTAGCTTGACCATGGAAAATGGAGCGGCAACCACGCCAGGAAAGACATTGCCGCCACTTGTAGTGCCGAGGAAGGCATTAGTGTATCTTGGATAATCTGTGTTGTTGATTTGAGAAGCTGCAAAGCCAAGGACTGGAAGCCATGAAGTAAGGAAAGGGAATTGAACTCGCGGCATATTGTATAGAGCAGCTCCTACCGGAGCAGTGCAAGTAGATTCGCAGGAAGAAGGAAATCGATAGGAAATAGGAGGATCCCAACAGAACACATGTACTTGCCTTGTCGAAGAGGCCGAGAGGCCCACTTGTGTGATGCATTATTTCTCTGCCGCAATCCGACTTGGACAACAATGAGTTCGCCCAGCTATGCGCGACCGCAGGCAGAATCGATATGTATGCTTGGTGTTGAAGCTGAAGGTGAGTCCAAGACATGGCGGCCATTGTTGGCGTGGCCAGTATACGCGCTCTGATTCGCTGGAGGGCAAGAAGCGTGCCTGTTGATCACTTTTGATTGACCGTTCGGACGAAAGAAGGATTCCAGGCACAACAGTCTCGCGCGCAGCTGTGGCAGTGCCGATATCTCCAAGGCTGATGCCTTGAATCTTCGTTATTCGAAGAGTCGAGGGTCTGTCGCCGAGTAGACTGCGTGCCGTCTAGCCAAAGCCAACCTGGTCGTACTGCATGAACGCGACGGACCTATTGGCTGGCGTACAGAATGGCTGACAGGTGCATGTATATTACCTCGTTTGCGGGTGCTATAAATATGATTCTTGGTCAATCAAGAATACGCCCCGGATTGGCAACGTGAGGCGCATGCTTCTTGTATGCCTTCAAGTTGCCGCCACCCACGTCAGTAGTCAATACGGCGATGGATGGCATTTGTGTATTTTGTGCGTATTCCAGGCAGAGATAGCTTCCCCTGGCGTTAATAATCCTCAGGAGCATAAAGCAGCTGGTAGTGGCATGGCGACGCTGGGAGACACTGTGATAAGTGCCAGAAAGTACGAGCTCGTGAGATGATGCCGCAGTAGGTGTTGTCCTCCACCCGTCACGCGCGCCACCTTAAGCGAATTTAGACGAGTGGCTGATGAGACAGTATCGGATTTGCCGTTGAGTATTTCTTGACACCTTCCACTTCAGGCGCGTCTAGACAACCGGTCGACATGCTGTAGTAGTATGCGATGGTGTCTGCGTGCCTGAGTGGACAAGCGCTGTCTCGAGCTCAAAGTCTCCTCGCAGCCGTCTCCGAGGCTCCCTCCCTCCTCCGATCACGGCCATCCAAACGTCAGCTAGCACCAAACAAGAAAGTGAGATCGCATCACCATCGAGAGGCACGCGGCAGTAGAGCAAAATGGTGGTGCACCAGCCCACAGCATCATTCGCACGCCGAATCTATATCTTGCTTGGGAATCTTCAAGCGAAGGCGATGTCTGCTGTTCTGTCGACTGACTGAGCATCCCTACGCCATTTGCTCGACCCACAAGTTGGGCCCTTCGAAAGCGAGCAGTCGTCAGCATGTTCGCATCATTGACCACTGAATTGATTTGATCGCAGTGTTTCTTGACAACATTGCTGGAAGTCTCAGCTGGAACTGATCGGCATCGGATCTTGCAAGCAAAGTCTTGCCAGATACGTTGGAGATGGAAGACACACAGCATGCGTCCTCGCTACTTGCGCTGCCCGCAGAGCTCATATACGATATTCTCAGTTACCTCACGCCGCTGGACCTCGCTCGTGTTGCATGTACCTGCCGACACCTCCACACTCAGTCCTACGATGACCGAATATGGCAGGTTTTGGTCTCTCAAAACCTCCCACAGCCGATCACCGAGCCCACACCTTTGAAGCGCTTTCGCGATCTTTATATTGCCCACCATCCGCACTGGTTTCTTCCAAAACAGCGGATCTGGTTTGCCGACTCGGAACCTAACGGCAAATTGCTCATTGCAAGATACGATCAAAGAAGAGGATGCATAGAAGCGTACGCCGTCACAGCCGTGCGAGGTCGATTAGAGGTAGACCGTTGGGAAAAGGACACAAATGTCATCATACACAGCTTCGATCCGAAAGTGTCACTGGATTTGAATCAGCCAGTCCTCAAGCTTGATGTCAATAGCTTGCGCACTGATGATCAACCAGATGCATTTCCATGCGATCGCGACTATGCGCCGCCTTCGCGGTATAGTAAGGAAACGGTGATGGAAACCTTCGCAGAATCAGGTCTGTACGGTTCTTTCATGCTCACTCGCAAACTGCCAGCCAATGCTATTGGTCCAAACACTTCTGTATGGCCGCCGTTGAGATTCCCGGCACACGCTCGCGTACGCAACGACAGCGCAGACGGATACAGTTCTTCAGGGCACCGCCCATCGACTTTGAGTGAGGTCAGCCAGCACAACTTTCGCCTCCGAAAATGGGTAGAATACACTGGCCGTTACTCGTCTCCTCGAATCATGTCGTTCACTTCCCCAAATGGATTGTCTGCGGCAACCGGCGGTGCTCCAGGAAACTATTTTACTGGCAACGGCATGAGTGTAAGAATGCCCGAGGACATCACCACGTACGCTGCTTTACCTGCAGAGTGCTACATGCCTACGAAGGACAAACCGTGGCAAGGCCTCTGGTGTGGGGATTACAGTGGGCACGGCTGCGAATTTCTTGTCATCCTTCAACTGGACGCAGATGATGAGAAGCCTCTGCCTTCAGGTATGGAGGAGTTGAGCTGGTGGTTCAGAAAACAGAGAATGCGTGGCAGCAGCATCAGCAGCACCGAGAGTAGTCACGCGAGCGCCCAGCAAGAACCGGAGGCTGCTGTTCCTTTGACAGCGTTGCAACAGTCATTTCAAAATTTAGTGCAACATCACAACTTGGTGCACGGCGAAACCCATGCCGAAGAGGTCACGGACGTCAAAGACCCGCCCACCGGCCGACTAGAGGCCATCAAGTTGACAGGCGATCCGAACATCCCGCGAGCAGAATATACATGGATTGCTCCAGACATTGGAACCGGGGGATTGGTACGAATCGCTGATGAAGAACAATTCCGCGGCGCGAGAGTAGTGCGAAGCGCCGGTCACATTGCGCAAAGAGGGTTTCGAGATGGTGAGTGATAGAAAGTTCCTGGCTGTTGGGCGACATACTAATAAAATCGCGTCTGCTTCAGATCAATACACGACTTCCCAGCTCATCATGATTTCTGAAAACCGACTGGCGCAATTCTGGGATGGTTTCGGCCATATCTCGTACTATCAAAGGGTCGACTTGGAGAAGCTGATGCAAGTGTGAGATTTTGGTGCGATACCGTTTTAGCGGAGCGTTCTGTGCCCTTCGAGCATATACCCTCCCCTCTAGTCCATGAAAATCACCTCCTTCGACTGAGATATCCCTCTCCCAAATGATCCCCTCTCCATAATCACGGTGCGAATATTCTCCCTTCCCACCCACCAAAACGCCCTCTCCCACTGAGATACGCACATACACACCAACCAATAGGCACGAAGCCATTGCTCTCCTTCCCAACGACTGAAAAGCGTCCTGATATGCGGTCACGCGATACCACGAAAACGAGTGCATGGAGATAGGAACGATGTTAGGTCATGATTGCCCGATTGTTGAAAATCTCGGCTTTGTTGATAAGCCTTTGCTCCAAAAGCCAGTATTTGAGGTACCGCAGCACCGAACGCCACGTCTGCATTCCAATCGACATGCAACATGCCTACCGAGCCGTGTGCCGAGCAACGCAGGAGGTTACTCCCTTTGGAGATCTCGACTACTGCCCTTTGCCAATTTTGCACATTTTTGAATCAATGTAGCCGAGTCATTCGTTTTTCAGCCAGCCGTTTACCATCTGCCCATTTTTCGCGTGAATTTATCAGACACCAGTGGCTTCGAGGATTTGATCGCAAAGCCCCAAAGAGAAAGAGCAAGGGTTTCCACCAGCATCTGTTGACAACTTCACGTTCGACAAGCGCACCTCCGGTGCAGTGTGCCCCCGATGCGACGACTTGGCCTTTCGGCCTTGCTGGTCGCCATGTTTACTGCACAGGCACTCGCACAAACGACATCCGTTGCTCTTGTAGCAGCCACCACCTACTCTCCCACACACATATGGACGCCAGCAGCTTCATGCACCGCGGGAAGTTCCTCTCCCACTGGAGTTGGCGTACAAAGAGGTGGTGTCTATCGAGACGAGTACGTCTGGTTGAGCTGCATTTCGTACGAGACAGGCTATAGGCTAATATCGCTCGCGAATAAGCTATGGAAGCTACTGGCAGGTCATTTGCGACTACGATTGGAACGGAGCGTTTCTCTACGATCCACAGGGCTACGTCGGCACTAATGCCCAAGGCATCTATGCCTGCTTTCGAGGCTGCGCGAGCAGACCCAATTGCGCGGCGTTCATGTATGCTGGTACCTTCACCGGACCGAATCCCAATGATGGCAGCGGGAGGTACTAGTATGTCATCCAGAAGACTCAGGTTTGGGAGATCTGCGGAACTGATGTTCCGACTGTTAGCCATCGATTCAGCGGTTACCAAGGCAGCTTGTATCTCAATGGCAGCAATACCCAGGAAACCTCGCCTCTGAAGGTATATGCTGCGTCGTACTTGATCCAGGCCAGCCCGTCCATGGTATGCCCCTTATACAACGCAACGAGCTCGTACACGACGCCTTCGGGACAGGCATGGTTTGTCATCTGTGGAGGCGATTTCGGAAGCGGCGGGACATTACAAACAATCACACCGATGTCCTGTAAGGCCATTCCTCTTCCATACCTTTGCTGGACATCTCGCTGACGAAGCTTAGCTTTCGCTGCTTGCATTTTGAAGTGGTATGATCCTCCCACAGAACAGACATCCAAGATTGCAAAGAAAAAAAAGCTGACTGGCTAACTTCTCTCCTTTAGCGAGCAGACTTTGCTCTGTGTCGGAGTCTCTTGGGTTTATAACCAGAATTGGGCCGAGCCAAAAGCTCCGGCCGCCAATAATGTTGGCACTTGCTACCTCTGACAGGGCATCCCCATGAACCCTTCCTGGCCGGTCCGGAATACCGTGGCGGCGGCTTACATGACCACGGCAGTTGCCAGCCCTACTGTGAGTCTAGATCATCGGGAAACCAAGGCTCTTTCGAAGGCTTGCCTTTTTGAGGAAGGGGTTGACTTTCATAACAGATCCCGACGACGACAACGACAACGACAACGACTACAACTCAGCAAACTGTAACTTTCACAACGGTTTCTTATGCTACCATCACGACTACCAGCTCGTATCCGGTCACGACCACAGCTATTTCTACCCAAATTCAGACTTTGACTTCGAGCTATCCTGTCACGACAACTCAGGTGACCACAGCACCAGGTGTGTAGCTCTCGATACTGCTTCTCGCTTCCTGAATTATGCTTGCTGCCTTCTGCATTCTGCCCTCGCTGCCCGATATTCTCTACTGTCTGTATTTTCATTCTGCCTCCCCTTCTATCTTTTGTGTTCTACGCTTTTTCGCTTCTTTCTTTTTTCTCTTCTTCCTTCTTCTTTTTGCCTTGTCCAATTACTGTTTTTCTCTTTACCCTTTTTCATCTACTTTTTCTCTATTTACTTATTTTCCATCTACTCCCTTTCCCTTTACTCCTTTTCTTTTTACTCTTTTTCCTTTTACTATTTTTCCATCTGCACTTTTTTCATCGACTCTTTTTCTATCGAATATTTTTCCGTCGACTCTTTCTCTATCAAGCTCTTTTCCTGTTGATCCATCTTCCATTCAATCTTTTTCCATCGATTCTTTTTCTCCTTCCTATAGCTTTTGTGCTCTATTTGCCATTTCACATCCTCTGCTTTACTTTTGTAGAAGCCTTCTTTTCTCCTGCCCGCTTACATCCATGCTTGAAGATTAGCATGCTTGTCCGTTTGAATTCAGTGCCCTGGAAGCCTGAAACTTAAAAACAACAGACATCGACTAACGCAAGTCAGGCTCGACAATAACTACCACCGCAATTAGTAACCGCGAAACTACTATCATAACCACTGAGGTTTCCACCTTCATCTCGGTCCAAACGGTTGTCCAACAGATCACAACAAGCTATCCGGTCACTTTACCACGAGAAACGACCAACCTGCCGCGCGGGACAGAGACAGAAACGCTGGTCAGCATCCAGACGATCCTTAGCACGCTTCCTCGTGGTACTGAGACGATCTTGAGCACTCTCCCGCGTGGTACCGAAACGATTTTGACTACGCTCCCACGAGGAACTCAAACAGAGACGGTTTTCAGCAGTCTTCCACGAGGTACGGAAACCCTCGTGAGTACCGTTCTCAGCAGCCTTCCGCGAGAGACAGAAACGCTCGTCAGCACTTATCTCAGCAGCCTCCCGCGAGAGACGGAAACGCTCGTCAGCACTTATCTCAGCAGCCTTCCGCGAGAGACAGAAACGCTCGTTAGCATCGTTCTTAGCAGCCTTCCGCGAGAGACAGCGACAGCAACAGAAACACTCGTTAGCACCGTCCTTAGTAGCCTTCCGCAAGAAACGAGAACTTTGCCGCCTGGGACAGAAACCGAATCGATCTTTGGCACCGAGACCCGGACGATTTTCAGCAGCCTTCCTCAAGAAACGCTCACTTTGCCACGCGGAACCTTCACTTTGCCTGGCCAAACAGAACTCCGAATCGAAACAGAGACGATTTTTAGTACATTGCCCCAGCAAACTTTCACATTACATGGCGGGACAGAATACCGAATCGAGACGGAAATAATCCTCAGCACATTGCCCCAACAAACCTTCACTTTGCCTGGCCAAACAGAACTCCGAATCGAAACAGAGACGATTTTTAGTACATTGCCACAGCAAACTTTGACTTTACCTGGAGGGACGGAATATCGAACTCTTACGAGCTTATTACCAGGTATTACTGAGACTTTATCGCTACCTGCTGGCACTGAAACTAGAACTCTCGTAACTTCACTGCCGGGACCAACTGAGACTCTTTCTTTACCTGGAAGGACTGAAACTATCTCGCTACCTGCCGGGACCGAGACCCGCATTCTCATAAGTTCATTGCCAGGGCAAACTGAGACGCTTTATTTACCTCGAGGTACGGAAACTCGCACGATTTCTTTGCCTGGACGAACCGAAACTCTCTCTCTATCTGCAGGCCGGGAAACTCGCACAATTTCTTTGCCTGGACGAACTGAAACTCTTTCGCTATCTGCAGGCACAGAGACACGCACAATTTCTTTACCAGGAGGAACTGAAACTAGAACTCTCATAACTTCGTTGCCTGGAAGAACTGAGACCCTCTCGCTACCCGCCGGGACTGAAACTCGAACTTTCATAAATTCATTGCCTCAGCAGACTATCACTTTGCCTGGCAGCACACAGACTCTCACCCTGCCACGCCAAACCGAGATCTCCGTCAGCATAGTACAGCAAACTCAGACTTTACCACGCCAAACAGAGACCGAGACGCTGCTGAGCACGCTGCCACCGCCTACAACGATATTGCCAGGTGGAACGCTCACGATTACGCTCTCGGGTCCCACTCAGACGCGAATATTGATTTCAACCGAGAGGACAACGATGCGAGCGGCGTCAATATACTATGTTCAGACCAGCGGGGGAGTTTATACTGTCTCTGGCCAGACTCGAACAGTCACAGCCCAGAATTGCCCATGCTATCCTGGGTTGAAGTTTGTGAGAGAAGAAAATGGTGCAAGAGTTTATCAGCATTGTATATGCTAGGTAATTCTGCGGTCTCGTGTCTCGAGCCGCCTGACGCTTTACCGCTCGCGAGTCTGGATAAGTGATCAACATCTCGATCGAACGAGTCTTCATCCTCCAGACCTCTTTCCAGGAGTGAGATGTATCGCGCACAGACTACCACTATGATTGCCTTCTTCAGCGTTCGTCTGCAGTTTCGTCCTTGATTCCCCTAGCACGGGTTGTCATAT
>MSJI02000194.1:0-63080 GCA_001931905.2 Cladosporium sp. IMV 00045
TTGATATCTTCGCTATAACATATGCTAGAGTCGTGAATCATCCGCACAGGTGTGCATGGGATGTGTTTTTGGTAGAAAGTCAGGTTGCAAAGTTTACTAGTGGAATGCAGCAGATCGTTGAGAGCGTATGTGGCAGCCAAGCTTTCCGACTCCATACTTACCAATCCACCCCGAATCTGAACGGCGGAATATTGTTATTAGATTTTAATCTTGGATGCCTGCATATTTCCCATAAACTTGCGAATTTCCTAATCCCTGTCAGTGGGAGCCAAGGTTACACCAGCGAAAACCCTAACCCTAAAGGCTCGCTGGTGTAACCGGGTTATATAGCTGGTGTAACCAGGATATACCGGCTAAGGGACAGTTAGACTTGTGGTCGACATGTCGAGAGGTGGGTGAAGGTAGGAAAGATCAGAAGTGTGCGTAGTTTGGTTGCCTGAGCTCAAGCAACTCTTCGCGTCAGTATTGTTATTTTATCTTCCAGACTTGCGTTGGACTTCCGGGGTTCGTGGCACAAGTGCGGGGACTCCATGATTGAAGGACGGACCTGACAGTGGCACGATTGTGGGGATCTCCACGATCTTCCCGCAGCATGGTCAGTGGCACGTGAGACGTGGATCCCAGATCGTGGAGTGGGCGCTCCGGGATAAAGTG
Organism: Cladosporium sp. IMV 00045; assembly: GCA_001931905.2. Lineage (NCBI taxonomy): Eukaryota > Fungi > Ascomycota > Dothideomycetes > Cladosporiales > Cladosporiaceae > Cladosporium > Cladosporium sp. IMV 00045. The sequence continues at coordinate 655 of MSJI02000194.1, forward strand.
GCATCAGTACTGGATCTGCTCCGGCAGTACCGGGTGTGTCTTTCTAAGGAAGCAATGACGCTTAGAATGAACGAGAAGCGAGGGCCACATTGATACCTGCGTACAAGTGGGCTACGGCAATGCGCTCTCGAGGCTACGGTTGCCCCAGCGAGTGCAGGACTGGAAAATGCGAGACTCGAGCCTGCGAAACGCGTAATGTGCTCACGATCGAGCACTTTACCTATACCATGCTTGCTTGCTTAGTTCGTTCCTATCTGTAGCAAACACCTGCTAAGAAAGTGTAACTGTTTCAGCACAGACTAATATCAGGGTCTGCATTCAAGTCAGCATCAGCACTGCAAAAGCTGCAGTTGCTAAAGTAAGGCCGACTATCAATGTATTACCATGCATCTCTTCTTCACACCAAGACAGATGGTATCTCAATGACATCAACTATGGAAGCCGTATAACGGGATAAAACATCACCCTATGCTACCCTGCAGTGGCTGCAGACAGGCGTTTCCACCCTTTTGGGTCTCCCCTTTGAGGCGATTGTATGGGAGAACAACTTCGATCTTCCGATCAATGAATGGCATTTGCTACGGAAACCACGATCTAGTAAACCTCATCGATAACGTGTTTTCAAACCGAACAACTTGTGCTTGACCTAGAACACTGCAGGTACTGGTGGTCCCCAAACAGCCAAAGCTTCCGGCCCTGCCTGAATCCTTGCAATAGGGGTGTTGCAATTGACCAAATCGCCATCGGCATAATGCTCGACTATGAATTTGCTCGGGTCGAACCAATAATCGAACTGCGAGAAAATTAGGTTAGCAAAAGGCTTACAGGGTGCCGATAGAGACGATATTTGCGGCGCAAGAATAGCTCAGCTGGTAGCTTCGAAAACGAGACGGCAGAGTTGGGATAACATACGACTTGGCTTCCCAATACGTGCTAGCAGAATGTCAGCGCGATCCTTATTATGATCAACGGATGGGACGAATTGAACATACCCTCCCCACGCCCCAACAGAGCTCGTAACCTTTGTCCGTTAGGTACTGATGCCCAAGATGCTGGATATCGAAATCATGGACTTCGAAGGCCGCGTGGGCAGCGCCGAGTTTGGAACCAGGCTTGACCTTCTTGAAGAAGAAAGAGTGGTGATCGCTGTACTCCTCGCCTCTGTCAATCCTGAAGAAACAAGTGATTGGATTATCTCCTTTGTAGACGATATCGCTTGGCGCAAAGGCGAGGATCTTCGTGTACCAATCATACATGTCCTGGTAGCCGCCTTCGGGGTATGTGACGCCGTAGTGGCCCCATCGAAACACTGGAGCTGGGCCTGGTTTGAATCGTTGAAACTTCCCCTTTCGAGGCTTCTCGTCTTCAAAGTTGACGGTGAGCTTTTCCAAGCTCATTGGCTCCATTTGCTTCTCTTGCCACCCATGTATCAAGTGCACGAGATGGCCGACTGGGTCTTTCAATGTGACCACCCTGCCGCCCGCGGGCCCAGATAGATCCCGAGTCGGCCCCGTGGCCCAGGATAGTTCCGCAGCTCGGTCTAGTTCAGCGCTGCTCTCAGCGACGAATGCCGCGCCACCGAACCAACTCTCGCCAGTCTTGGATTGATGTGCAACGTACACAAAAGGCTCGACGCCATAGCCTTTGAAAAAGGTGGTTCCATCAGGCTCTTCGGCCGCAACATCCAGCCCAAAATCGAGAAGGAAGTGCTTGGCCTTAGAGAGGTCGGCGTGATGATACACAACGAAAGCAGTCTTGAGCAGCCGGATTGGGGATTCAGCCATGGTGAAAGTTGTACTCTTCGCAATTTTCCTGCGTGGAGGGGAAATGTTGTATGTCAATCGAGTATTTACTCTTCCACTTATTTGACGGATTTCGACTTGGCTTCATCACGGCGCTGGAATTCCGCATTGATCTAATAAGCAAGGATGTAAAGTTTCTCTCGAGGGATCTCTGCACTCGCTCGTACTCTGGAGCCGTTGGCCACAATTCCCGGCTGCGTGGAGCCTTCCATCAACTTGGGGTGGGGTGGCGTTCACGATCACTTGCCTTGTGGACTGGTGTATGCGGGGCTCGGATATGGTGGCATCGCAGTGAACGTGGGTGGACCTGTTTGTCGGAGGGGAACTTTCGAACGGCTTCTGTCAAGACACTCACTAATTGCATGTCTTACAAGGCACATAAGTTCGCTGATCGCAAAGATTGCTGATCGAACGCTGGCATCTGTTCTGCGATCAGTACTTTTGCCCACCTCCTCCATTGCCAAATTATCCGCCATTCCAATCGCCCTCAATGTCTTCTTCCACGCCCACTTGGGATCGCTTGGTCCGCTATGCGTCTTCCATTGATGGGCAGGTGAAATACGGGCAGCCTATCCTCAAGGATTCCAATACCGACATCGCCGAAGAGGCCAGAAACGGCAGGCTTGAGGTCACCGTTTTCAAAGGCAGCGACGCTCTTTCGGCCGAGCCGACGGATGAGGAAGACAGTGTCAAAACGCTGCTGGGGCCGTTACGTCCTCAAGACGTCCCGATAATTCGGTGCGCCGGGTTGAATTACAAGACCCACATCAAGGAGACCGGACGAGCGTTTCCGGAATGCCCAACAATTTTCACCAAGCCTTCGCCTGCAGTAGCGGATCATGACGTTCCTGTCCCGATTCCGAAGGTCGCCCAGCAGCAGGTAGACTACGAAGGCGAGCTTGTTGTATTGATCGGGCGTGACGCATATGACATCAAGGCTGAGGACGCTCTCGACTATGTTGCGGCTTACACGGTCGGTGACGATGTTTCGGCTCGGGACTGGCAACGTGAGCCCAACAAAGCTGGTGTAGTGCCGCAGTGGTCTTTCAGCAAGTCGTTCGACAAGTACGCACCGCTGGGCCCAGCTCTGGTTTCCTCCAAACTACTTGGCGCTGCCGACCAGCAAGAGTTGAGGACGTATGTCAATGGCGAGCTGCGACAGCAGGGCAGCACGGGAGATCTGTGCCATGGTGTCCGTGAGCTCGTCGCCTTTTGCTCACAGGGGCAAACACTGCAGAGAGGGACCCTGATCATGACAGGAACGCCTGGTGGAGTTGGACTGTTTATGAAGCCCCCGAGTTTCTTGAAGGATGGCGATGTGGTTGAGGTGGACATCAGCGGGATCGGTAGGCTGCGTCACAGCATTGCGTACATGTAGATTATCCCGAGTTGCCTTGGGAGGGCGTACTATGTCGTCCGCTCGTTCCTGAACCACGCGGAACCTGTGGGTTTCCAAATAAGTCACCTAGGCCAGATACGAAGCAGAACCCCGAATTTACGCGTGGTCAAGATTCAACGAGGAAGGGCTTGGCTAGTGATGCAGCATTGAAGTAGTCTGCGATGTAGAAGGCTTGAATTCCACTCGCATGCAATGATGATATACATGTAGTAACCACCTTCACCAGACAGACGTGCTTTGATTTGATCATCACTCACCCAAGCCGTCAAGCCGTCTCATCTCGTTAGCCCCCACAGTCGTCTCCGCAGACCCCACACAGCGCCTCTCCCTGCACCCGAAACATCCCAATCCTCGCGGGCTCCATCTGTGATTGACTTCGCCGAGCTTTCGGACGGCCTCGACAAATACCACATGCCCGACAGGCTGCCTTCGCTGCCTGACAACATCCTCATCACTCCTCTCAAGCACCGTGCATACTCTCAACGACCGTCCGACGAAGCGACTTCTTGTCAACCAGCGCCTCAGACCAAGTCACGAGCCCCGTGATGTTCGAGTGCACTGTCTGTCAGCGCTCCTACAAGACCCAGACATCCTTGACTCGCCACGCCCGCAACCATGCTGATGGCCTCTCGACCAGCCATTCGTGCGATGCGTGCGGCACCAGCTTTGCCCGCCGCGACATCCTATCTCGTCATCGCCAAGTCGCCCATCGCGACGACGCCCAGCGCCCGCGCCAGCGGTGTCACACCGCCTGCGAGTCTTGTAGGGCGGCACGTACTCGCTGCGACGGCCATCAGCCATGCGGCCACTGTGCAGCCACCGGCAAGCAATGCGAATACAGCCGCCATGGTCGCCGCGTGAGCAAGCCGAGCAGACCGGCCGGCCCCACCCTGTCTCCCACCCAGGCTTCCAACCAGGCTCTCGACCCATCTGAAGGCTCTCCGCAACCTCCTCTGTCCCCTACCGATACTCAGGACCCCATGGATGGGATTGTCGTGCCTGTTACAGAGAACCACGACGCTGATGCCGTATCTGAGCAACCTTTGACATTTGCCGACAGTCAGCTTCCGACTGACGCCTATCCGGAGCTGTTTCCAACGTTCACTGATTCCTCCTATGACTGGCCTGTGGATCTGGATGGCATGTCCTGGCCTTGGCTGCACGAAACCCTCTTCATGAATGAGGATCCGCTTGTGACTCAACTGTCAACGCCTGCACCAAGTAATTTGCTAGGAACCGTTGACCAAGATAGCACCTTTGCCAGAAATCACGCAAGTCATGAGCAAATGGAAATGCAACCCGACGGAGCAGCGGTTCTGAACAGCGAGATCGACACAATCATTCGCTACGCTACCGAAGTCGCCCTAAGCCCTGAAAGCCAATCTGCGAGTCCTGGGTACTGGTTGCAAGCCTCCTCGCGCCTCAAGCCTGTGCTCGGAGACTACGATTCATCATCAGCGCAACCAGATGGACAAACAGACTCGAATCGACGACTGCATATATTCGAGCAAGCAATCAAGGTGTACTACCTGCCGAAGTTCAATCGTCTTTGGCCCATGTTTCCGGAAAACGAGCTCAATCTCGACTCTTTGCACGCCGTGCTCTATCTTGTCTTAGTCTCTATCGGCTCTATGTACGGCTCTCCAGTCCAGCAGCAATTCGGTATGCTTCTTCACAAAAGCTTACGACGACTGCTTACTGCAAGTCTGTTCGAGCTTGAGAGACCCGAGACCGACCTTGTCTGGATGGCTCAAGCTCGCCTCTTGACGCAAGTTCAAGGTCTGTACTTCGGACAACCCCAGGGTTTCTCATACGCCCAGGTACGTTGCCTCTAAATCTTGCGCATGATATTTGTCTAATTCACAGAAAGCATCTCGGTGCCATCCTTGTAGCCCAGGCTCGGCGACTGGGGCTTTTCCAGCAACCCGGTCGCTTTCGATCAGGTCAGGGAAATCAAAATACTCTGTTCAAAGCGGAGGAGACCAAAAAGCGATTTCAAGCTGAGGCGCGTAAGCGGTTGGCGTTCGGCATTCTTCGCGCTGATGTCTTCACGAGCGTGCTGCTCAATTCTCGGCCTTTACTATCTTATGAGGAGATCGATCTCACGATGCCATGCTCGGATGAATTATGGCGCAACATGGATGGCTTGTCAGCTGGCGAACAAGTGCTTGCTATGCGCATTGAGGAGCGACAATACACTCCGACCCTATTTTCCGACCTACTCAGGATTTTGCTCGATCGGAGTGAGGCTCAACCAGCCATGAGGTCTGTGGGATACGAGCTGTGTCTTTTCGGTCTACAAGCACCGATATGGAAAGTATCCCACGATCCTGATCTATTCTGTCGCTTAACCGGGCGAAATTACGTGCGCTACCCACACTATCCATCGCGGGACGAAATGAATGGACATGAAACCTGTGACTCTGGCAGCGGTAGATCTAAAGACATGCACATGGAGAGCGAAAGCTTCAATAAGACACCGCAAGGGCTTACGGACCCAGCCACAGGCGCCATCGAACCGCTACAAACAAACGACCATCTGTTCTTAGATGAACTCAGCAAGCCGGTTCGCCAAATGCCTGACATGCGAAGCGATAGAGATCGGGTCGAGGCTGCTTTGGAGACGTGGGACCGCAGTTTCCAATCTGTGCGTTCGCCTCATCAGACACAGCATCGCGATACCATTATGAGCAGTTTGTTGCTATGGTATATGTCCTATCTACGGCTCTATGCCCCATTGCATCAACTTCACGATATATCTTATCGGGCGGGCGAGAGCCAAGACGTCGACGTGGAAGCGAGCGAGCAGGTCCACGGCTGGAAGGATTCTAAAGACGCATCGCTGGCAGTGAGCAAAGCCTTGAAGATCTGTGATCTCATCCAGTACGAGCTGGCGAGACCTTTGGCCTCCCGCGCGTCATTCAACTTCTTAGCTTTTGGCAGTCTACACCATGCGGCGGTCGTACTCTGGACCATGTCACAGACTGAGAGCGAATCCCGTTCACAGCAACCCGAGGCCAGAGAGACCATGTCTCCTATACGCAGGCTGATGATGCAGAAAGACACGACTGGATTGCTGAAGGCCTGCGCACAGCTTTTTCGGGAAATTAGTCCCTTGGGAGGGGCTTCTTTCGGGCTTGCGGCAGATCGTCTGGCAATCGTTCGATGTTCTCCGACGGACGGTCCCATCCATGCTGTTTAAAGCGACATGTATTCTAGGCATGGATAGAAGGCAGTTTCTCACGATCTCACCTTCAATGCGACATGACTTTCCACGCTGATTCCGATTGAAATCAAACAGGACGCTCCGAGTTGAACTTTTGTTGTGTTGATTGAGTGCAGCTCGATGGTGCAGCGTGGGGACTGACAAACTCTACAGCGATAAAACGTGAAGCAGTCAAGGAAATCAATCTAACTTCTATTGTAAAGTGACATTCGTGACATTATTAAGAATGCAAAGTGCAGATTTCGAACGCAAAGTTCGGCTGGCGTTTACGGAGAAGACCAAACTCCTTCTTTCCAAGCTACTCCTCTGCAAAATTCAACCAGCACTGGCCAGACTTTTCCGCCGAGACGAAGATGTCACCCAAATCGATCAATTTCGGATCATGCTGCCTCGGAAGCTGGACTCGGAATTTTCGCATGATGATGCCGATCATGTACTTGAGTTCTGTCATGGCCAAGTTCGAACCGGGGCAACTTCTAGCGCCGAAGCCGAAGGGTGTCCAGTTGTGGTGCATGCGCTCTGTTGCATCGAGCCAGCGCTCCGGTCTCCACTTCTCTGGTTCGGGGAAAACCTCGGTGAGGCGGCCTTGATCGTACGCTGCCGTGGAGGCGATTACGCCGGGAGCCACCTGGACATCCGTCAGAGCGACTCTCATGTGCACGAACACTTTGCGATATGACATACCTGAATACCGTTGACTTCGAGGGGGCTCATCAGATATCTTTCTAGCGGGCCTGGCGGACGTTGTAGATTAGCATGTGCTTCAAAAATGAAGGACGACGGTCAAGGATCTCTTACCAGGTATCATAGGCATGAGCCGCATCGTTTCTCTGAGCACCGCATCAAGGTACGGCAAGTCCATCATCTTTTTCTCGTCTATGTTGTCGACATCTGGGAAAACCTCTTCCAACTCTTGTCGAAGCTTAGCCTGGATCTCATGATGATATGCAAGCTCGTAGCAGGTGAACGTTGCAGTGTGCGACGTTGTCGAACTACCTGCCGCTAGCATCTCTACCATGTACGCCGGGATATGGTCTTTTGGAACGCGTTTACGCTCGTCTTCGGCCGAGTCAAGAGATATGAACATGCCAAGCACGTCACGATCTCGTGCCTCGCCCCCGGTCTGCCATCTTTCCAGAGCTTCCTTTGCGGTGACATCCATGTCGCTGCAGTCTTGGCGGAGCTGTTTCCACTTTCTTGTTCCAAGATAGCGAGTATATGTGTCGAAGCCGGGGATGAAACTCTTCATCGCGTTGTACGTGCTGAAGGCATGGAAGCGACGCAGGAAGACTGGAGTGTCTTCTGACTCGCTGGGAAGCAACGTCTTTTTTTCTCCCCACAGGACGTCGGTCACAATGTCAAGCGCTAACAAGCGAAAGAGCACTACTCCATCGACATCCTGGTTGCTTTTAGATTTGGCTCTTAGGATGTCGCACATCTCGAAGATGTGAGAAGAGATGTTTTCGACGAGCGTGGCAAGATTCTTGTTTTGAAAGATCCGAATGAGGTTGTTTCTGGTCGTCGATGCGCTTGAGTAGTCTTCAAACCCCAATGTAGAGGTGACGCCCTTCCATGAGCCCATGTTGGCGTAAAACGGGGTCTTGAGCGACTTTCGATCGTAGATGACCTTCATTGCCTGGTCGTCGTTGGTATGGATTTGATTTGGAGCAATGACCACGATCGGTCCGTACGTCGCAATCAGCTCGCTCGCATATTTACTGCGTCGGCGTTGGAAGGTAGCCCAGAGTAGCGGCAGTCTGGACAATCTTGCCCACCAAGGGCCCGGAACATGCTTCACGGGCGAGAAAAGAAATGCGTATGCAACCTGCAAAAGCGCAAGTTAATCGGAGAAAACGAACACATACGCGTTCACGGATCACTTACTGCGTGAACGACATAGAGCGTCGCGGCCAGCAGAAATAGGTGCGGCCAGTGCAGGCCATGGTCAAGAAGTCTGTCAATAGCAAGCTCCATTCTTGGTGCCCGTGAATACGCAAAGGATGCAAAAAGCGAATGATATGAAAGTGAAATTCAAGAACTGATGGGAAGATTGGCGAAATATTTGTCTGACATCCGCGGGTGCTGCTATTGGCATATCATATCGACCGTTTTGACTACAACCGGGTGGTTCTACCCCGGTCTGGAGTGATCTCATTGCGGAGAATGAGTTGCTGATGATGCGCCTACTATTCCAGGATGCCTTGGTTTAACGGCTGTGTGTGGCATCGCCCATAGAAATCTTCGGCACAGAGGAGCAAAATCACGCCAGGGAGTTGTCATCAGCATCCGTCGGAAGGGTTGATAGCAGGAAGATCGAGGTCCAAGTGGCAGCCCTTACGTTTGCGATGTCACTCCCTCGACGCCGACTCGGATAAAGTGGCTTCTTCGGAACATCTCCGCGCAAACGGGACGACCGTGGTATACCAACTTCCTTCACACCGTTCCCGTCAAATGGCATTTGCCAATGACGACCAGATGTTGCTCCGCCCGATTTCTCTATAGGTTACGTCACAACAACTGACCTTCAGATGGATTGTGACGAATTGTGGTCTCAGTGGAACTGCCTCACCACCATACCCGTGATGTACCATGCACCATACAGTGCAATGAAGTGAAGAGCACACCTGATCTTGCGGTCAATGATGGCTTCAACCGCTCTATGTTTATAACATTTCACGCATTACCCTTTCCATTAAGCCTCACGTTCATCAAGCTACGTCGACAGCCCAAGCAACATTGGCCACGTTCTGAAGCGCTCGCGAACAGCATATCCTCGACATGGAGTTCTTTCCTGTACTTATTATTGGCACAGGCCCTGCCGGTGCAACCCTGGCACTCCATTTAGGCAAAATGGGCATCAAAGCACTGTTCGTCTCTCGACACCGGGGAACCGCAAACACACCTCGCGCGCACATATTCAACCAGAGAGCGATGGAGGTTCTTCGCGACGCGGGGCTTGAGGAACGTGTGGCCGAAGTTGCGAGTTCCTCATACGATATGCAACATACCTCCTGGTCGAATACCTTATCCGGGGAGGAGTATGGGCGGATGTGGGCCTGGGGCAACAAGCCATCAGAGCTGCATCGCTACGCACAAGCGAGCCCTTGCGCCATGTCCGATCTGCCTCAAAGCTACATGGAGCCTGTGCTTGTGGATGAAGCCGTGAAGGCGGGTGCTGAGGTCAGGTTTCGTCACGAGTTCGTGGCTCGACAAGACTCAGCGAACGAAGTCGTTGTCTCGCTGAGGAATCGTGTGACCAACGAGGAATACAAGGTCCGCTGCAGTTATCTCGTGGGCGCCGATGGCGCCAGAAGTCCGGTCGTCGAAAGCCTCGGAATCCCTATCATCGGAAAAACGATCAATTCAGCCTTTAATGTGCATATCGAAGCAGACTTATCAAAATATATGGTCAATCGCCCGGGAAGTCTCAATTGGGTTCTCAACACCGAAGCACCAGAGTGGTCTGCCATCGGTAATTTTCGCATGGTACGACCTTGGGGTAAGTCATCCTTATTACTATCTATAGCTTGGTCTTCTCTTCGAGTATAGTTCGCTTGTCAGAAGGTGCTTCCACCTTCTAAAACGTCTCCAGGGCTAATACATTGTTTTCCATTCAGGCGAATGGGTAGTCTCAATGCACCCTGCACGGAAAGACGGCCAGGTCGTCGACCCGACTGAGCAGCAGATCATGGATCGCCTCCATCAGATGATTGGTGATCACTCCGTACCAATCAAGATTCTTTCGACGTTCAGATGGAACATCAATGATCAGGTCGCCGAGACTTACCAGAAAGGACGTGTTCTTTGCATTGGTGACGCCGTCCATCGACACCCTCCAATCAATGGACTAGGCTCCAACACTTGTCTCTCCGATGCGTTCAACCTGGCCTGGAAGATAGCATACGTGCTGAAAGGGATTGCCGGTCATGGCCTACTCGATACCCTTACGGTGGAGCGAAAGCCAGTGGGCGATGGCATTGTTCGTCGAGCCAACACAGGCATGGAAGCTCACCGTCTACTGTGGTCTATTCTTGGTTTGACGTCAGAAGACCGGGCGCAAGCTATTTCGAAGCTCGAGCAACTCGATGACGAAGGCGAAAAAGCGCGCCAGCGTCTACAAGACGCCTTCGAAGCAACAGACGCGGAGTTGCAAGCACTCGGCATTCAGATGAACCAGATCTACACCGATTCCCCAGGTATCGCAGTCCATCCTGGCGATAGTAAACCCAATCTGCATGGCCTTGATCTCTTGAAAGAAGTCGTCATCTCGACGTATCCCGGGTACCACCTACCACATGTTTGGCTCGCAGCTAATGGTCAATCACCACGGCTTTCATCCTTAGATATTTGTGGCCATGGCCGTTTCACACTCCTCACCGGACCCGGCGGACAATGCTGGAAAGATGCTGCAAAGGATCTCAATGAGGACCCGCAAAGTCCAGAGCTCATCTGCCATAGTATCGGTTTCCGATGCGACTACATGGACTGTTATCGCGACTGGCAGCGGGTTCGCGGCATCGAAAACGACGGGGTGGTGCTTGTACGGCCAGACCACTTCGTGGCATGGCGATGCGACGAATCGTCAAACAACGCAACTGAACTTGTGAGGCTGGCGTTGTCAAAAGTTCTGCACAGATAAACAGAAGAGCAACGCATGGATGCATGTAGTATAAGTCATGATGCACAGCATCAGTGTGACTGTTCATCAGAGCGAGCTCCGCCGGAAACTGGGCGGTCAAAGTTTCTCATCTCTTTTTTCCAATGTTACATTTTGACACCGACATCTCATTACAACAAGAACTCACTCGCTCTCCATGTCATTCAAGCTCTGTTCCTATCCAACGTACTTGGCGAGGTTCAAGAATTCTTCGCTTCTTCTCAGCACCCCCATATCTTCTTCACTCAAACACATCACAAGCCCGATCTCGCCATCAGGAGCCTTCGGCATTAGATACATCAGGCCTTCCGTGGGATGAGATTTGGTCCTCCTAACAGCTTCCGCAAATCCCATGCCAGGGCCAAAGTCGTACTCGAAAGACTTCATCTTTGCCCATGAGCTGAAGAAGACGTCAGATGTCCAATTCATACAGGCGGCGAAGCTGATGCGAGATCTGTCCCGCGAATCCGCGAGTAGCGTTGCAAGAGAGCGTGTGTCGTGAACGATGGTGGACGTCTCGGGGGTGATTCTAGAGCGCAGATCCGATGCAAGAGCTCCGAGCGACCAGTCTGTCAGTTCTCGAAGGGTGTGGGAATTGTATGTCATGTTCTGGAGGAATGCAGGATGCATGGAGGAGATCCCAAGCAGCTTTCTCACGTCTACAGCGCGCGCCAACGTGGACGGCGTGGCAGGATCCAGGCGAGCAAGGCGAGCAGAGCTTACTGAACGCCAAACGAAAGCGGTGAGTGCATCATCAGTGGAGACGAAGCCTGCTTTTGAGGACTGAGCAGCAGAAGCTTTCAGAGCCTCCAGAGAGGATATCGTGAAGGAGAAGTATGCCCAGTTGCAAACTGGAGGGCCTTGATCAGATTCAGAAGACGAGCTTGCAGTCTTCATGATTTGGTGGTCAAGATTTGATGGAGGCTTGCAAGACGCATCCAGCAAGGGAATGGCATTTCCGGAAGATAGGTTTCCGACGAGTCGCTCTTCTGATGTGAACTCCTCATTTCGACATGCTTTGGAGAAGAGACGAATAATATGATCTTCCCCAATGCCGTCCATGGCTTGATGATGACCGAGGAATGTCAGAATGAGCCCTCCGTAAATGAGAGTCGCCTGAAGAAGAAGCACTTCAGGAGAGGATTCGGATAACGAGTTGATTACATCAATCTTTGTTTTCCGCGGTGCGAAGATGTTCTCATCGAGCTCATTGATTGGGAGTTCGCCTGTCGTAGACTCTCCATGGACGGGGAGGTGTCCTCGCGGATATCCTTCACAACTAAGCCAGGCGGCGCTCCAATAGATCTTATCTTGAACAGCCCGGTGTTGCTCGTTGAAGAGCCCTCATCGACGACCCTACCGGCTAGCCAGGGAAATGCGGTGTGAAGCCTTCCCAAGCCGGCTTCTAAAGTCTCGATCAGCTGTGGATATGAAGAAGAATCGGCGACTGAGAAGATGAAGCAGATCTGGGTGTATATTGGAAGGATCTGCTGCCCCAGGATGTCCAGATGAATTCCGTCATCTTTGTCAGTCGCAGGTGCGGCCATAGTCAGCTGTGGAAGTATGAAATGATTGGCAGTCGGAGTCCAGTAGTTACTTCACAGCTCGCAAGCTGCCACGGTTGCCTACATGTATGTGTTGTTGACAATATTTACCTCGGTCCATTGCCGCGCCTTGGTTTCTCGCTTACAGTTCCAGGCCGCCAGCCCTCGCCAGCGTATTCCATGCTTATGACCATTCCAAACACTCGAGGGTCCCTCTATCATGCGCAAGAGGAACTCGACACGGCCAGGAATGGATCTCGATCTTATTGAAGCACTTTTTTGCCGCGGCACATGGTTTGGGGGAAGTTTCAGAAGGTTGACAACGTATTTGGAGCTCTCTTGAGCGATTCGAGGTCTCCGTACGGTTTGGCCGTCATCAACGACACAGGTCTCGATGCACACAACAATGGCAACGCTAGTCCATGGCATTGTATGGATCTCGATCATGATCTTCAAGGGGCTGGCTTCCAGGGAGATGAGTCCGCTGATTTGAGTTCGGACTATGACAGCATCCCGTGCTGGCGGTGTTTGCTACGTCACTCGTTCAACGGGTGGCAACATCTGACGTTTAAGAAGACATTTGGGAAACAAGAGTGGGAGTACGGAAGAAGTAATCGTTATTCCTCTTCATTCCACCATTTACAAAGCAGCAAATCGACGTTGCCATCATGTCGGGCATGCTATCATCAGTCACAAATGCAGCCTCTGGCTATGTCGATTCGGCAAAGAACACAGCTTCAGGATATGCCGACTCCGCGACAAACATGGCCACGGGCTATCGCGACCAAGCTTACGGATACGTGAACGATGCCGGGGAGTACGTCACTGGGAACCTCGACAACGCAGGGCAGACTGCCGGTGACTATGCGCGGCAGTATGGCAAGACAATCACAGACACCGGCGAAGGCCTGGAGGACAGAGCGCAAGGATACAGTGACACCGTGAACTCGACCGTCAACAAGACGACGGGCAAGGCCATACCGGAGCGCAAGAAGGCAGCATCGAAAGATCCTGCTGCTCAGGTAGCGGACGCTGTCAAGAAGCCTGCTGCCAAGTCATCGCCCGCGAAGCCTGCAGCCAAAGCTGGCACGGCATCGAAGCCCGCAGCGAAGCCAGCATCAGATGCAAAGCAATCATCAGAGTCAGCGCCTGCGAAGAAGGCTCCCGCCGCCAAGAAGGCTCCCGCCGCTGCGAATGGTGATGCCGCAAAGCCGGCCACAAAAGCCACTGCCTCAGCGACCAAGAGCAAAGCGCCGGTGAAGCGCACACCAATTGGGACGAAGAAGCCTGTACCACAAGCTGGCGGTGCTTCGAAGAAGCCAGACGAAGGAGATTCTGCCCCAGCCAAACCAGCAGCGAGGAAGCCGACACCCGTAAAGAAGGCTCCTGCTGAGAAGGCCTCAACCGCAAAGGCACCCGCTGCATCGAAACCTGCTCCCACCAAAACTCCAGCAGCAAAGCCGGCCGCTAGCAAGCCAGCTGCGGCGCAGAAAGCTCCTGCGAGCACGAAGCCTGCTGCCAGTAAGACTGCATCGGCCAAGTCTACTGCTCAGAAGTAGACGTTGGTAGTCACAACAGAATGCTTGCATGATGTACGATTTCGATGTAGATTTAGAATAGTCTCTTTGCGTTAATAATCACATACTATCTCATCGTTACAAATTCACATGAACAGTTAAACAAGACGTGAAACGTCCCTATGCGTTCAAACTACGTTCCTTCTGGAAGATCGTATGCTGTCAATCACGCTCTGCGGAGCGGATATTGTTAGACCACGGTATATGTGGAACATAGAATGCGTCCATCTAGACTGTCTAATTCGCTGGAGTAATAGCCCACTTGCTCCTCGCCCTGATCCTTGGTCCCCATTTCCAGAATGCATAGGGGATAGGCACCACAGCCGCACTGATGCATGCCAGAATCGTAAGTGTATATCTCGGACCTAAGTTCTTGTAGAATGGAATGCCCACAACCGTCATCCCGCCTGCTGCAAGATAACGTACCAACGCCACGAAGGTGAGGGCGGAAGCAGCGTTGACCTCATACGAGTCGATGATGTACATGTAGGCCGACATGAAGATCGAGATGATTCCAAAGCCGATGAGCAAAGAGGCGCAGATCGGAGACCAGATGCTGATGTGAGGAAAGTCCGTCCAAGCCATCCAGAACAGTCCGATGGGCACAGTAGGCGCACCGTACATGGCATACAGCAACCGAGTCTCTCGCACCAATTTTGTTCCTTTACCGTCATCTCCATCCCGTTGAAGCTGCTTCTTCGTTTGACGATACACTATGGGGACCAGGAAGACGTCGAGTGTGATCCCGATGAAGAGTCCTAGGAAGATTGTGAATGAAAGACCGCTGTTGATGCCATAGGTCTGTTCGAAGATGTAGGGGTAGCCGTCCAGGAAGGTGAAGAGGACGATGTAGATAACGCTCAAATAGAACGTCCAGCTGATGACAATAGGTTCCGCTCCGAGAATGAAAGGCCTCGAGAAGTTCTTCTTCAGAATCTGCACTGTCGTCAACCCGTGCAGGTCTGTTTCGGCGCGGAATCGGTCATCCCCAGTGAGCTTGCGGAAGTAGTACGCTTTGTACTTGAGCAATCGCGGCCCGAGAGTCTCCGCCTTGCCGATGATTACCATGGCAATTATTAGACCGTCAGTGATCAACATGATCCACTCAGCCCAGCGCCAGCTCAAGACGCCGGTGTACCCAATGTATGCTCCGATGACGGGACCCAGAGTTGGGCCGCCGAAGCCCGAGATCGCAAAGATTGGGAAAGCCCAGGTCTTTTCTTTCGCGTTCCAAATATCGCTCATGCTTCCTCCGGCGACTGTAAGAGGGGCAGCACCACAGAAGCCTGCGAGAAATCGGAAGACAATTTGTGTGCCGATGTTGGGCGCGAGTGCAGAAGCCAGTATCCAGATTCCAAAGAGCGACAATGCGCCAAGATATACCGGATACCGTCCCACGAGTTCAGACAAGGGGCTGCTGAAGAGAGCACCAACGCCGAACCCAATCAAGAACATCGCAGTGCCACCGAGCGCTTCGGTGACTTCAGAGACACCCAGATCCATGGAGGCCGGCACAAGGACTGCAGAGTCAATTGAAGAAGCCGCAGTGACCACAAATGCAATGAAGAACAAGATGATGGTCGTCCTCAATCGGCGTGGAGTAGACCAGTTCTGGGGATTCTGAGGATCACTTGGGGATTCCCAGCCAACGATGTACACATCTTTGCCGTCGTCGGCTTGGGAGAGGGTCACGCCTGGAATGCGGGTGTAAGGGTGTTGCGTGAAGTCGCTGTTGTCCGTGGATGAGTCGTCTTCATCTTTCTCTTTCTCATCTTCCTCGCCACTGCTGACTTGGCCTCCTTGACTTGACGCTTCTGAAGAATCATTAATGACGCCACCATTTTCTGTCTCGCGGAGATCGTCAAGTTGTCGCTGTACTCCAAGCTTGAGTCTGCGTAATTGCAGGAACGCTGCCATGATCTGCGAATGCTCGGTCTGGACAACGACAATGACGAAAAAATAGATGCTCAATAGCGAATGCCAGAAAATAAGAAAGCCAAGCAACACATTAAAGCTGGAGCAAAAGCTTGAACGTATGATCCTGACATCTGATTAATAAGAAAGTCGAACGATCAATGATGATAACGCCTGTCAAACGTCATCACGAAGTCGTTCGGCACATGTGCCGGAGCTCGAAGTTTTTCTTATCGGACTCATGGCGGCCGCTCTGCGGCAGCCAGGGACTCAAGATCACGAGATGACCATCAAAGCCATGTGGCGAGCAAGTTGAAGAAGTTGTCAAGCCCAACAACGGTACGCCTTGCGTGGTTCACCCATCTGGCTGTTTCAATGATCTTGGTCGGACTAGACGGATGAGCCATCCGATCCGCAGCCGATCCGGCTGCCGATCCGGCTGCCGATCCTGATGAACAGACGGGACTACTTGGTTGCTTCTTCTCAAATCCTGGCGAGCCTGGATTTGTGATACGGGCGCATGCCAGTCTCGAAAATTTGGATACCATATCGTTATGTGACGACATATCTCACCAATGAAAACACCCTGTTCCCGTTGATTCACTACGGAGCTAGTCCTTCACACTCCTCTGACCACGCTTCAACAAGCTGAAAACAACGACACCGATGTAGACGAATGCAATGACACCAACTAGAACACCGTAAGCGATAAGAAGACCGTTCGAAGCATCGGCGAGCTGCAAGCCCAACCCGCCATTGACCATGCCAAGAATGACTGCCGCTCGCCCGGTAAAGATGTGGACATACGACCACGCCGTCCTCTGCTGTACACGTTTGAACACTTTGTGGTGAATGGCTCCCAAGAACGGCATGAAGAACAGAACAACGAGCAGAAGCAACCCGATGATGGCATGAGGCTCATTCATGTAGTCAAGTGCATTTCCGACGTAGATCCCCAAGCCCACCGCAGCGATGAAGAGAGCAACGCCAAAGACTTGCAAGCCCCCGTGCGCCCAGGCTAGGTGACGGAATTTACCCAAGCGAACGAGTATGGCGCCGAGTGGGAAGATGATGACGAATGCGACAAAAGCCAGTGCGCCATGAGCCTGTATGTAGCGGTTTTGCGTCTCGGTGGAAAGTCCTTCCCAGCCGGAAAGATTCGATGGCGATTCCGTTGTCGCATTAGTATTCAGGAACGGATTCGTTACATCGGCTTCGGAGCCTCCCGTGGCTCGCGAAATATCCCACTGGAATCTCCCCGTCCTGTCGTGCTGGGAGATGACGGCATTTGTATCGTCAGTATCGAGCTGCGATCCTTGATGATACCCATAGATCCAGTCGCTGTCACTGCTTTCGAGGTCCAAGGTGCCTGAGCTCCACTGGGTGCAGTTGGCGCAGCGTACGTTTGCCGTCATTCTCCCATCTGAGATTCCGGAGCCCTCCAATAGAGTGACGTCTGCAGCGTCGTTGATGGTAGGCATTTCGTGGCCTGGTGCATTCCTTGGAGACAGCGTCACGTTTGTACCGTCCGCCGAGCTGTACATGAGGAACATATTGGCATTGCTCATCGCTGTTCCTTGGGCAAGCGCGACCCAGGAATAAGTCGTTGGTGCTGTGAGTTGGAAGTAGATGTCACCAGAGCCAGAGTTGGCCGATTGCTCGGGTACATGTATAGAGAAGCACACCTCAGACTCAGGACAAGTACTCAAGACTGCCGGTCCACCTGATCCCGTGCTAGAGTTGGAGGGACCTCCGGACGCAGGGCAAGTATTGCCGGACTCTGTCAGATTCCTGTATGCGGACGTGAGAAAATCCGAAGGGTAGATATCTGGCTGCTCTTCGGTTGACTCCATACACAGCGCTGCGGTTCCATTCATCTCGTTCTCGATTGACTCGCCCATGTTGTACTGTGTACAAGCAAGCACGCTGTTTGCGGGATAGTAGTCAACCCAAGCAAAGCACATTTCCTCTTTGCTCGCTTGCCCACCAGGTACAGGCTCAGTGTCGTTGGAAGTGTCAAACTCGCAAGTAGTGATTAGCTTGTCTCCAGGGAAGAGTTTCACTTGATCCAGGCTCTTTGAGAATTGGTAGCCGTACTCGAAGTCCCGAAGAGTCGAGAGTGGCTCAATCTCCTCGCCATCTCGGATGATTTGAACACGTGTGTTTCGGCCACGGAAGTGCATGTGATGAAAGACCGAGAATGCGGTGATGCCTTCCGAGGGCCATCGGTCGGTACATTCAGGCGTGCAGACTGTCGAGCGTGCGGTGATTTCCTTACCAGGCTCGAGGAACCAGCCCCTGACTTCAAGGTCCCCCAGCGTCAAGGTTCCAACCTCCATTTCCACGGGTTTGTCGTCATAGAGGAAGGTGTAGCTCGCAGCATCTCTCTCGCCTTCGACTCCCTCAGGGTTGTTGTAATGAGTTTCTAGCATCACGTACTCATAAAGATCGGAGCTAAACGGCTTGCCATACCCAGGCTCAAATGTGCGACCGGACATGCCAGGAGCCCATTCTGTGACAAAGCCGTTGCAAGGATTGGAGAAATCGGGATTGCAATCAGCTTCATCATTGTCGACCATGTCAACAAGTTCATCGGGCAGGCCATAGCATGCGTACAGAACCAAGTGATGCAGCAGATCACTCGCCTTGTTCGGTCTTTCCGCCAGCAGGTAGTTTCTTTCGCCAGTGGGCATCTTATGAAGACTGTAGCAGTATGTTGTCTCATCGGTGGGAACGGTCGTCTCAGGCTGGATCACGGTGAAATTCTTGGTGTCGGCAATGTCCCGAACTTCGTTCACTGATATAGTCTTTCCTTGTCCAAGCTTGACGTACTTCTTGCCGTTCTGGCCAGGTCCATGTTGAGTGAAGGCGTTGTCGTTGGAGAATGAGTAGATGAACCACTGCCACGAGTATGTGTTGACGTTGGACTGGCTCTCAAGACACTCTGCTAAATTTCGCTTCTCGAAAACGAAGGACGTCACACCATTTTCCTGGTGGCCTTCTATGAAGCGCATGTTGTTGTCCTGGTCCTCTGAGAGCTCGGGTGTGATGAAGCCCGCCGCCTGGCGGTTCTCGAACTGGAACTCGTTGTTGTCGTTGTTGTATCCAACAGCAATATCAGCGCCAGTCATGGCGCCTGTCTCGCTGAATCCAAGGGCCAGATAGCCGGCGGACCGAGAAGCGATACCAAAGGTCGAATAGTTGTCACCGGTCTTCCAGTAAAGCTGAACGTCGCCATTATCGTCCAGTGCAATACTACTGTTGAAATCATGACGGTCAAAAGGGACCCAGTCGGTATCATTTTGGCTGTGTGCAAGCCCAAAGAGAAGCGGTAAGATCGACAGTAGGAATGACAAAACAGTATAGGAGCGCAACATCTTCCTTGAAGGGACTTGTAAATGGGGGATGAAGACAGAGTGCGATGTGATGAAGATGTTGAAGCTGCCACAGATTAACGTGTCATTGCCTTGCTGTGAGACATCATGTCCCTACTTGTAGTCAATCATGCTGCCTACTGAACCCATGCTTGACTCAGCAGAATAACGTACGATCCAATGGTATGAGGTGTTTGCTCAGCCAGCTTAGCCAAGCGGCGCTGTTGCGCATTCGCGAGCGGCGTATGCGAGGAGCCCAATCACATTCCACAGACTCTCACAGCACCTATACCTCTTCATGGTGGTCTGACCTGCATGGTGGTTCCATGTACATGCCGATCAAGTCGGCAGTGTAGGATGCTAAGGGGTTCTCTGGCGCTTCTGTGAGACATGGACATCAACGCGATCATTCTTGAACCAGATTTGAAGTCAGCGATGCGTTCATGAATCTCTCCAACTGACCAGAGCAAATAGTGAAACGATCCTGAAACCAATTTTCCCCATGGGAGGCTCCTCAGATCGTTGGTAAGCCTCAAGAAGCAGCACAGCGCTGAAGGCTTGACATCTGCGCCTCTTCCTCTCGCTGGTAGGGGACAGTAGGATATGGCTACCTCTATTTCTGAAACATCGTCGTAATGTCGAAGAAAGCATGTCAGCACAAGGCTCATCATCCAAAAGACTTGGCACGTCTTGGCCTCAGCTTCATTCTACGAGCGAGCCAATCAACAGCGATGGGCGTCAGCTCTGCTCCACCATCATTGGCTGTCTCGCATTTGCTGCTCTGCGCAGCGGTATGATACACACATTATGGTTGTACATGTAGGCAGCAGTAAAGAGATCCCGGCTGTCTGCTCGTAGCCTGATGACAAGGCAGGGATTCATGCCTGACAATCTGCAGTTGCAATGAATGAAGGCTCTCAATCAGGCCGATATGTGATGTCAGAACGCATCGTGAGATGTCTGGTGCCTCAGCTTGCGATTCCTCCTAGACACCAGACATACATGTACACATGCATGTATCGTATCAGCATACGTCACTGAATACCAGACGCTGAGATGGAGTGGATGACATGGCCGCAGAAGCATACGCACACGACTCTGCCCCGAGGTCCACTTGTTCGGCTCGCTGTTTAGCGCATTTGCCTTCGGAATGTAGAGTTTGTCAACCACCGAGATAGGCTCAAGGATTTCGGTCAAAGCATCACACCACTGAAGCTGTTAGTACACAGGCTGAATTGCCTGCGTTGCTCAAAATTGAAGTGCAAATGCGTAGATAAAAAGATGTGTACATGGAAACAGAAAACCACATGCTCGGTCGAGTCATGGTAAGATACACTTCTCCACTCTTGGTTGGCCCAAGGGTTAGATGTGAGGTATACTGTCGGCCCAAGTAGTCTTCAGTGCCCCTGGCGGAATGAAAAAGAGGAAGCGAACCACTTGGACAGCCAGAACGCATCTCGACGCCACGTAAAGTATAGCTGCCACCATGCCACTGTACATGAATATACCTAGTTCGACGATCTCCCGCCTCTTTTCCTGCCAGCTAGACGGAAGGAAAATCTTTGCAATACCTTCAAGAAACAAGCAGGCGCAGAATACAGCCAAAATGGATGGCGCTGAAGCGCAGGAGACGATGGAGCTGACACGCCAAGTCCATTTGTCGGCATTTGTTGGGAAAGAAAAGTTCCATGCCGCCACGTGGAAAGAGCCCAAAACAAGAGCGAGAGCGGGGACGAACAGTATGAGACCATCCCGTGTCTCCAAGCTATCGCTTCTGACGTAGCCGTCAAAACGCATATTATGTATGGTGTGCTGCTCCGACCGATGCAGGGTTTGTTGACTGGTACCATCGAAAACTTCTTGTAAAAGCTCGGGCATATCACCTTCAAATAACAACAAAACAGTGGCGGTGTTGACAGAGTGCGGTTTTCCGAATAATATGCAAACGAGAATTGCGAGCAGACAGCCGTTGTAAGGACACTCATCTCAAGCTGCGTGACCGCAAGGCCGCTGGAAAGCCTGGTGACACAGTTGACGCCAAAGTATACCATCTGGAAGATGACAAGGCTTTTAGCAAAGCCGTCACGCTTTGAACGATTCTCGATGTCTTCCTTGCTCGGTAGATACTTGAAGTTTATCTCTTGGTGATGGAGCTCGAGGAGTTTGAGCAGCGAGTGTCCAGTCAAATGAGTTACATCCTGAGGTCGGCGGGTGGTATTTGAGCGTACCGCAAAACCTCCCATTTCGGCAAAGAACGCATGGGTAGTCGTCCAACCACCGGGCGGTTGCATCTCTTCACCAAGCTTCTTCAACCTTGAGGCAAAGAACCTGGCGGACCCACGGTTCTCCAGAGCGACAAAGGCATAGTACTCTGGAGCGATGATAGTAATCACCATCCAGAGAAGGCTGGGGTATGTACGTTTCCACCACCATTTAAGCCAGCCACTGAAGCCACTGTCTCTTCCGTCTCGTTGCTCGGGCACGCTCAGGTGTAGAACAGTGTATGTGCAAGCAATCAGTGTTGCCAAACAGCTCCAGATGATACTGAGGGTGCCTCGGAGGTTCGGCTCTAAGACATAGTTGTAGGATGTGTCGGGCAGGGGTGCAGTTTGTGTGGAATGTGGTGAGACATGTTGCGCTCGTTGCGAACCATAGCAGCTGGGTAAAACTGTGCAAGGCTCGGAATCGCATGGTAGCGAACCGCCCAATCACGGTTGTTGGGTCTGAGAATGGCAAATCACGGCAGTCGTGGAACGGGATAAGATGGACTGTAGTAAAAGACCAGAAGCGACGGAGAGGTGCAGTCGAGTAATTGATGGCGGTGGTAATTGGGCGGATCCAAGTGAAGGTGAAATCAAATGCGTGGTAGCGAGACAGCCTCGTTGATATACGTCTTCAGCCTCGAAAGTTCACTCCTGGTGGCCGCAGCCTCACAGTATCTGAGGACCAGTCAAGAGCAGCGAAGCTCACGCATATGCATGCCTGTGCTAAGAATGGGGTGCGTGGCGCTTTTCGCCACCCCCAGCTCGTCTTGACTGCTGCCGTGTAACAAAAGCGCAGGTAATGATACAAACATAAAATACAGCATGGGCTGCCTTGAAAAGAATCATTAATATCGAGCGTCCATGTCCTCAAGATGGTCCATCTCTTCATCATCTTCCTCCTCCGACTCAGATTTGTGTGCCACGGTTTTGCTGGCATCGTCTCTCCGCGAGTCGCCCGCATATTCAGCCTTATCGCGGCTTTGTAGAGAAGTCTCTACTAGCTTCGCTCTCAGATCCACCGCATCTTCAACACCCAGCAAGCGTGCTTGCTCGGGGCTTAGATCCACAATCTGCGGTGCATATTCTCCCGTCTCATCATCCTCGTCATATGCCGTAGTCGTCATTTCCACTCTTTCCCCGTCCTCCAGGTCCAATGTTCCAGATTTGGCGAACGCTCCGCCAAACTCCCAACCATGCTCGTCGCGCAGATAGGCTTCGAGATCATCCAGCTCGTCGAGAACATCCTGCACTTCTTCTCCGCGAGGCAGACCCTCCAGGCCCTTGCGAAAGCGCACGAGCAGAGATTTGAGCAGCGAGCCACCCTCGTCGGCCAGGTCTATGAGACCGCCCTCGGCGTCTTTGCAGTGCTGAAGCTGTAAGCGAAGCGTCGCGATGGCGCGGATGAAGAGGTCTGATTGTGAGGGGACGGCGGTCTTGCATGTGAAGATGAGGCCGAGTATGCGTTTCCATTGCTCGAGGCAGGACCAATTGTTGAGAGTCAAGACGGAGAGAAAGCAGAATTGTAATTCGCCGAGAATTTCCATGGCGTCGTTATTTTGTGAGACCAAATCGTTGAGAGCCCAAGAGCGGTCCTGGGCGGCATCGGTCCGTTCGCGGCCAGTGGCATCTGCTCGCCATGTGCGCTTGAGATCTATGGGTAGGAAGCGGAGTTCTTTCTCTGGATGAGTTTTGCTCTCTGAAGCTGAGAGGCCGGGGATGTCATCCAAGTCCTGGCTGGCGGAGGAGGCGGAGGTGAGGTGCCAGTCGGAGGCGGGGCCTTGCGTGATGCGACTCAACAGGGCGTCAGTAATGAGGCTTGTGAGTGGCAGCCAGTCGCCGCGCTCATCCTGAACTTCATCGTTGTTCGTGGAGGAAGACTGGCGATAGGGTGTGAGACCTTTCTCCCAGATGTCGCCGATATTGGCACGCCAAGTCAACTCTTCCGCCTTGTCCGTCTCAACGGCCAGAGTCTCCTCCGGCTGCTGCCATTTTGTTATGACGAGTTGATGAGGATCCTGTATGCGAAACCAGATACCATGGCGGAGAGAAAACGCTGTGCTGGAGCCGGTGAAGACAAAATGCAGGCCTGGTGGCAAATCTCTGACGCCACGAAAGCGAGGTGTGGTGGTGAAGGAGAGGAGATCAATGCCAGCAAGAGCTTGAGGTGGCAGATCGAGAAGAAGGACGGCTGGTGATGTTTCCATTTGTACGGCCGTCTCTGGATAGGAGGGAGTCTTTTAGGTACTAGTAAATATTAGCGAGTGTTTATCATTCGCGGCCATGACCGGCGTTGCTTGATTGCCGAGTTGGGTGGGGCGGATTCATGACAATTCGGCGATTTGTTAGTGGAGAATGCATTCCTTTCACCATGATGGACAAACTTACTCATCACTAAGATACGATGGTTTTTGCTTTTATTCCCAGGTCCAGTGAAACAAACAAGCCTTGAATTCACCTGACCTGGATGGCATATAGGCTCATCGATGGACTTCAGGCTGACATCGACCAAAAGAAGAAATAATAGCAAAAAGAAAGCATAATCAACACATCTACCGATAATCCAGGATGATACAGAATTGATGTATGCACGCTTGGACACGCCGGCCCACCTTGCCAATACTCTGCACTACCGCAGGAGATGCATGAGGATTTTCTGATTTATTCGCTCATGAGCCATCTCTAGCTTCTGAGAAAAACACAGCACCAGACCTGTTCAAAATGGGTCTGCCGCAGACAGCAGACGGTGGAAAGACTGGCGGCGGCATCAACGCCGGCGGCCCTGTCGCTCAAGTTCGCGAGGTCGACCAAGAACATGTCACCTCATCGCAACAACACCAAGACCAGAATGCTTCACAAGGCAGCACATCCCTCGGTCATGGCGAGACAAACAACGACAATGCAACAGCTACTTGGGACGGCATGTCGACACCCTCGGAAGAAAGCCTGCAATACGCCGCCGAAAAGCGACTCGTCCGTAAACTCGACTTCATCTTTCTTCCCAACGCCTGCATCTCCATCATCATGAAGAAAATCGACCAGACGAATTACAAAGCCGCCTACACAGCCGGCATGCGCGACGACCTTGGTCTTGAAGGCACCAATGTCCTCAACTGGCTCGACATCTACTTCACCATCGCCTTCGCCATCTTCATGGTCCCTTCCGTCCTCGTGATGATGCGTGTACGGCCCTCGCTCTGGCTCCCGTCTCTCGAGCTCATCTGGGGAGTCCTCACAGGCTGCATGGCCCTCGCCAGCACGCCCAAGCCAATGTATGTGATCCGCTGGCTGATCGGCATGTGCGAGGCAAGCGCCTGGCCAGGCACCACAGTCCTCCTCTTGAGCTGGTACACGCCACGAGAAATGGCCAAACGACAAGCGATCTACCTCTCAGCCTCCTACATAGGCAGCATGTTCACCTTCGCCATGCAGAGCGCCATCCACCAAACTCTCGACGACCGCGCGGGCCTTCCAGGCTGGCGCTGGCTCTTCATCATCAACGCCATCATGACCATCCTCAGCGCCACAGCCTCCTTCTACACCATCCCAGACTACCCCAACACCACCCGCGCCCACTACCTCAAACCAGCCGAACGCACGGCCGCAGTCCAGCGTCTCCAATCAATCGGCAAGCGCACACAAGCCCTTCACCCAACACCCATCCTCCCCCTCCTCCGAACCGCACTCCGCACCATGCTAAGCTGGGAATTTGCCCTCCTCTTCCTCGCCTACGCGCCCTGGGGCTGGGCACAGCAAACCAACGCCTACTTCAACCTCTTCCTCGACAGCCTGCGCAACGCCGACGGAAGCAAACGGTACAGCGTGACGCAAGTCTCCAACATCCCCGTGGGCGCATACGGGATCAGCATTTTCAGCGCGATCGCGTTCGCCTCGCTGTCTGACCGTCTGCAAATGCGGTGGCAGCTGGCGATATTCGTGAACTGCATCCAGCTAGTGAGCACGAGTATTCTGGCCGCGTGGCCGGCGTCGGACGGGCTGAAAATGGCGGCGTTCCTGCTCTCGTTTACGACGGTGATTAATGAGACGTTGATCATGAGTTGGCTGGGGGAGACGTTTAAGACGAAACCGACGGAGCGGGCGGTGATAGTCGCGTGGACGGTGTCGTTGCTGTTCGTGGGGAATGCGAGTATGCCGCTGTCGCTTTGGCCGGCGAAGGAGGCGCCGAATTATAGGTATGGATATAAAGTGTCGGTGGGGTTTTGTGTGGCGAGTTGCGTGGGGGTTTTACTGTATAGGTGGCTTGTTGCGAAGAAGAAGGGGATGTGATGTGAACGTTACCCTCCGAGATATCCTTGCAATTGGAAAGCATAGCATAGCGTGTACAAAGTGTATGTCCGTCTATGAGCATAAGCGATGCGACGTGTCCTTCCTCCGAGCATTTTTCTTTCCTCCAAGCGTTTTATTTGTACAAAACCAATTGTCCATCACAACTTGCGTTAACGACAGTACCCCAAAATGCCAAACAAGCGCTCCACCCATGATGGCACCTCAGTAACGAATCCAACACATCCCATCATACAATCGTACACCCTTCAGAACTCCCCATCAATGCGCCGGCGCAATAGGGCTAGCCTCAAGCTCCCCAGCCTTCTTCGCCTCCTCCAGCGTAACATTCCCTTCCTCATGTATAAACTCCTGCGGCACCTTCTCACTCAGATTAACAGCCAAGAAACTCTTTGGCAGCTTGACAGTGTGGAATTTCGCCCTCAGCGTCTCCAGCACCTCCTTCCACTCGCTGTGACTTGTGAGGCTGCGACGCGGAGCGCAGCCGATGCAGTGCTTGCTGTCGAGCTGGACGTCCAGGGGGTCGAAAGTGTGGCAGCCGGGGGAGAGGGTGATGCGGATGGAGTAGTTGTAGCTCGTCTCGGGGTTCGAAGGGTCGATGTCGGCGGCGGCGTTTTCGGATTCGTACAGTTCGAAGCAAATTTGGGAGAGGTAGTCGAGTTCGGGGATGGCGTTGCGGGCGATCTTCGTTTGGACGCCGCCTTCCAGAATGCAGTTGAGGAGGGTGTAGATGTGCGACTCCTTGGTGAAGTAGATGAAGGATTTGGCATCGTCGGAGGCTTGGACTGTTGGGGACAACGTTAGCATCATTACTTTCTGATAATGTGACATGGGTGCTAGCCAGCAATGCCTACCTTCTTCAATATCCTTGACGATCTCCTTCAGCAACGGCAGACTGGTCAACAAGCCAATCTCAAGCTTCTCCGAGTCCGTGATTCCGTACTCCTGCGGGCCGATAAAGTCAAAGAGGATCTTGCTCGAGCTGTACAACTCGTTGAGCTTCTCCAATCTGACATCATGCTTGACCTTGCTTTCCGGGTGGTCTGCTTCATCCCAACCAGTGAAGAGGTTGAAGTACGACTGCGCCGGGTTATTCTGCAACGCGGGAGACGCAACGACATCGCGAGTCACGGCGGAGAGATCATAGGACTTCCTACGCAACCCGATGCGCTCGGCCAAGTTCGGGGCCTTGTCCTTGCTGCCGGTTGGTGGTGATGTGCCCGACGGCGTGTTCTTGTCGCTGGCAGGCTGGACGCCCTCGTGAGTCTGCTGGAACTCGGCACGAGCTTCTTGACTTTCGGTGCGGTGAAGAGGGTTCCTGTGTTGGGACTCGCCCTCAAGCTCTGCAATCATGGCTTTGGAAGGCGTGAAAACCCACTCCAAGAACTGTCTGTTGTGTAAGGCGTCGAACTTCATGGTGTCGTACAGTTCGCTGATCTTGCTGGGATCGACTCGCTCGGCATCCATGAACTCGTTGAAGAGCTTCTCCCAGCGCTCCTTGAACAGCTCCGCATCTTCTCCGGTGCACCAGCGGGCTTGAACGGATGATGCTTGCGCTACCTGAGGAGTCGCGACGTTGGACAAGGACTCGTTGCTGCTCTCCATCGACTGAGGGTTCTGGATCTTGTCTTGAGGCTTTCCGTCCGGTGGAAGTAATTTCGCAAGGTTGCTGTGCATCACGCGGCGGTGAAACTTCATGAGCTCGACGACGTTGCGAACGACAAGGAAAGGCTCCGGGGTGCCATCTCTCGGCCAGGCGAATTGTTCAGGTGCTTGATGACCCTTGCGCAGCAAACTCTTGAGCTTCTTCTTGACCTTGTCCATTTCGTCTTTGGCGGCGTTGCTGTCATCCAGCAGGTCTTTGCGCACACGAATCTGGTCCTCACCGATGGGCTTCTGGTCCAAGAAGGCACTGGCAAAGATCTGAGCCGAGGTCGTCACACGACGCTCAGACGAGGTGAAGATGGAGACGTCGTTCAGAACATCGCGGTTCATCAAGAGAAGGTCGTTGCGCATGTTCTCACCGAGGTCCGTAGCCTGGTAGCGTGCAGAGTGCGTTGGCTCACCGCCCCATTTCATAACGAGTTGCAACTTGTCGAGTACCAAACTCTCCTCAGCTGCAGTGGCACGAGACATTGTCACCTCGGACAGGGAGTCGCTTCGCTTCGCCTTCTCAACTCCGGAAGCCTCCTTTGCTTTCTTTTCCTTCTTTGCCTTCTTCTCCTTTTCTTTGGACGACAGTTCTGCTTCGGACGCCGCAGCAGCCTCGGCCTCCGCTTGAAGCTGCTTAGGCTTCTTGAACATGGGCTTGATCTGCACTTTCGTGCCGGCAAGGTGTCCCTTCTTCTCCAAAGCGTTGCTGAGGGTTCGCAGCTTCGTCATGTCCTCTTCACCTTCGCCCATCGCCAGCTGAACAGCGTGCTGCACACTATGCAACGCCGCTTCGCCCACGAGCAGCACCTCCTCTTGGTGGCCTTTGAGGAGGTCGACAAAAGGTTTGGTGTGGAAAGTGAACTTGAATTTCTGCTTCGGTGTTCGGTCGGCGTGACGGATCACGGCAACCATGCCCTTCAATTTCCATTGACTCTTGGAAGCCGGCGCAGGAACGGGATTCTGCGCTTCTTGGTCTTGCTGACCGAGTTCCTCCGCGCTAGCCGACTGCTGCATGGCATCTGCGCGAGTCCTTTCGATATCCTTGGACACAGCCGGAGGTGGCAAGACGTCATCCTTCGATTGGGGGATCGGTGGCCGCTTGACTGAAGCTGCGGTGCGCTCAAAGCTGGGTGGCGACGTGAGGGGACTGGTGGCTCCACTGGGGCTGCGCTGTCCAGCTGCGTGTGCATGCCTACCTGTAGCCTGCGAGACACTGTCTCGAAGTGCTGAAATACTGCGGCTTCTGAACACATTCCCCAGCACATTGCGGTGTGTCTGATCTTTGTCACGCGGGTTGGTAGGCTTTCGCTGGATGCCAATCGAGTCGGGCGCGCTGCTTGAAGGCAGTGACATGACCGCGTCGTCGCCTTCGTGGTCGCTTGGGGTTGTGCTGCGACCTTCTCTGCGCTGCTTGGCCGCGATGAACATGGATCTGAGCACGAGAGCGCTCTTATCGTAGTAATCATTGTTGTCCTTGACAAAGCTCCAACCGTTGACGTCGATGACATAGCTCTCCTTTTCGACGCGCAAGAGATCGAAGCCGCAAACTGCCTGTCCGAAGCCCCGTGCGATTCTAGCTGCCATGGTCTGCTCTTCCTTGCTGAGTGGTGTCACATATCGGATCTCTTTGCCATTGGGATTACGCTTGACCACACCGTCAACGACGGGAGACTTGCGAGTCTCGGCGTGACAGTACTCCGTGCCAACGGTGTATGCCTTTACATCCTCGGCATTTTCTACCTTAAGAAATTGCTCGTAGATGTAAGAGACGTTCGGCTCGGAGATAGCTCGAGGGATAGTCAGGGTTTCGTCTTTCTCAGAACTCTTGTTGTTGATCTTCCTGAAAAGCCTTCGTCCGCCACCGCCCTGCGATTTCGGATAGTAGATGTTGATGTTGTGGTCTTCGCCACTGACAGGCTTCTCAACAAAGGGCTTGCTCAAGCGGTGGCCATCCACTACCAGAGTGTCGTTGTCGTCTTCCATGTGAACATCAGTAGGAGCCTCTTCGCCTCCGCCACGGCCATCGTCTGAACCTTCAAGCTTTAAGCCAGTGAGCGATTCAACTCGCTTGGCGATATCGGTACTGAGTATAACAGGCCCGCCGTCGCGATTGACAGCCAGACGTTTTGGCGTGGGCACCTCAAGCTTATCAAGAATGCTCAAGCACATGCGCCTATCCCAAAGGACTGTCTGCATGGGGAGGTCATTTACGCAGAAGGGATTCCTGAGTTTGACGTATGCAATGGCCTTCTCCAAGGGGAAACCATCGCTGAAGAAACTGATGAGGAAATCGCAGACTGGCCAGTTCTCCACGTTCTCGTCGAGAATGACTTTGTCGCCGAAGATGATCACTTTAAAATCGCCATCCTTCCCGACAAGACGGTTGAGGATGTTGCGTGAAGGCTTCGATCGGGCTTTGGAATCCAGGGCACAAATTCCAATGGTGCCGATGAAATTGGGAGGCGGCTCGGAGATGGTCGAGCGGTCTTGAGATGGAGATGCTGATCCAGGTACACTGGTGGAGATGCGAGAAGAGCTAGGGGGTGCGCGGCCGCGGACTGTACGGCCTTGCCTGGAGGCGCTGGGCCCAGGCGAGGAAGGGGAGGCCGCGGGAGGGTAGGCCTGATGCGGTGCGAGAGACTGGTCTCTGAACGATCCGTTGAGAGATGGCGATAAAGTGCCACTTTGACTCGAGTGGCCAGAGACGTTATGAACAGAGGCCTGCAGACCATCTGCCTCTGAGTTGCCGGCCACGGAGCTGGGAGCACTTCCATTGCCATAGGCTTGCTTGGCGGCGGTGTACAAGCCGGTACCGTAATTGTAGAGCGAGGAGAAGCTCATTCTATTGGGTTCCAGGTCGGGCTCTGCAGGCCGCATGCCTCCAGTGATGGCGGCATCAGGGAGACTGGAGGATGCGGGCACATTTTCCTTTTGCGAGGCAGAGATGGTGGGGGTGTTTTCGCCGTGCCCGGCGTCTTCCCCGTCGACAGGATCCGTGGGGGGTTTCTCACTCGACATTTTGGTGAGATGGGGGTTTAATGCTCGAGAGCGTGGAGACGGAGGCTGGTCGGAGCTGGCATGTATAGGATCTTTGGAGTTATTATTGGGTTTTGCAGGTGGCGGCATAGCCAGACTGGCCGGGTCGGAAGTGTCCGCGTTGGCGTGGGAAGGGCGAGAAGGGAGTGACGACGATGTGGAGATGGCGGTGGTGCCAGAGCCGGCGGGTGGAGTGTGATCCTCCTCTGGAATGTGGATTCCCAGAGGAGATGTCATGTTTGGTGAAGGATAAGGCGATGATATGAACGAAAGGAGGGGTTATGCGGGAGGAAGAGAAGTGAATCTTCAGACCATGGGGAGAAGAAAATAGGTAATAGCAAGAAAGGAATATAGCAAGCAGGATCAATGCGTCTCACAAAGCAGCACTGACGATGCGTGGGAGGCAATGGAATTTATGCTTGTATTATTGATGATGGAGAGGGGATTGATTGTCTTGGACTGAACAATAAAATCCATATAAGGCGGTATATCAATTAATGCCATCCCATTCGATAAGAGCAGAGGAAGGCGAATCTGCTTCTTCATCGCCTGCAGAGAAAGATCGAAGCGGAGATAAGCCGCGCAAACCTGCCTGAGGCTTGCAATCAGGCCTTCCATCAACCCCAGCTTCTCAAGTCGTCAGACAAAAATTCCCAAGTCTGAGATGGAGCTGCTCTAGCAAAAATATCACCCAGTTCCCTCTTTCTGTTAGAAACATCCCGATTTCTGCCTCAAAATACACAGTCGCCAATCATGGAGGCTGAAGGCAGAATTGTCAAGCGCCAGAAGCTCAGCAATGGCGTCGCCGCTCGCCCCAAGCGCACGCCTGGCGCATCCAGAGTTTTTGCGCCATACCGTACCGTAGGCCTGGTCTCGCCTACCAGTGTACCTTTCACCAGCGTTCCTCTGGGCAAGACGACCTTCCAGATCACCACCTCCGTCGGCCGCAGCCTGCAGACGTACGACCTCCGCCGTGGCCTCAACTTGGTCTTCATCACACGACCGCAGACTCCCGAGATCATCACCGCCAGCACCGCATGGAAGGACAAGGTTTTTGCTTCGTGGGGAGGAGAGGGAAAGAAGTCGACAAGAGGTGTATGGGCTTTCAAGCGTGGTAAAAAGGAGGCTGAGCTGGAGCTGCCCAAGGGCTTGACTGAGAACGTCAAGGCTTTGTATGTCTTTGGATCTTGGATTGTCGGAGTTTGCAACACGAAGCTGCTGGTTTGGAAGGCATCTACCTCCGAGCTGTACACTGTCCTGCAAGGAATCTCTCCGGTTCCTCTCACCGGCTGTGTGTCTAGCCTGCCCACGTTCCTCAACAAGATCGTGGTCGGCCGCGATGATGGCAGTGTTGAGATTTGGAACGTCTCGTCTGGAAAAATGGTCTACACAATCATGCCGCCTTCTGCTGCATACGGCGCCGTCACCGCTTTGGAACCAACGCCTGCGCTCGGCCTGGTCGCGATCGCTTACGAGCAAGGCCCAGTCCTCATCCACGACGTCAAGGCAGACCAAACCGTGATCACGCTCAATGCATCTTCCGGTCTTGCCGTCACCTCAATTTCTTTCCGCACGGACGGCATGGGTGCTGGCGATGACGGCAGGCAGTCTGGAGTCATGGCCACTGCTTCTTTCAACTCTGGCGACATCACTCTTTGGGATCTGAACAACGGCGGCAGAAAATCTGGAACCCTGCGTGCTGCGCATGCAAACCCGAGCGCAAACTACGGTGGTGGCATTACAAAGGCGGAGTTTCTGCCTGGTCAGGCGGTCATTGTGAGCAGCGGACTGGACAACAGCCTCAAGACGTGGGTCTTCGATGCTGTGCCGTTCAGCCCCATACCGCGCATTCTGCACCAACGCGAGGGTCACGGCGCAGCCGTTACCCGACTCGAGTTCCTGCCTTCCGCTTCCGATGGCTCAGACGACACCAACAAGTGGCTCATGTCAGGAAGCAAAGACCGCAGTCTTTGGGGTTGGTCTTTGCGTCGTGATGGACAGAGCACGGAGCTGAGTCAGGGAGCAATCCAGAGCAAGGCGAAGAAGCAGGGTCTCCTCGCAACTGGCAACAGAGATAGTCTGGAGGACTTGAAGTGCCCTCCGATCACTGCCATGGCTTGCAGCCTGAACAGAGACGGTGGTATCGGTGCTATTCCCGGCAAACACCCCATCTGGCAAGGTGCCAAGGGCAAGAAGGTGGATGCGGAAGTCAGCGCAATGACCGGTTGGGAGAGCGTGGTCACGGCGCACGAGAACGACAAGAAGGCACGCACCTGGTTCTGGGGACGTAAGCGCGCTGGTAGGTGGGCATTTGATACCGGTGACGGCGGCAACGTCACCTCCGTTGCCATGTCACCATGTGGTACTTTCGCTATCGTCGGCAGCGAGACCGGTGCCGTGGACATGTTCAACTTGCAATCTGGCCAGCACAGACAGCGTTTCCCCGCTCGTTTGACCCCCAACCAGGCCAAGCAGCTCCAGACAGACATGGAGAAGCAAGGATTGATGGAAGATGGCGATGGAAAGAAGAAGTTCTTCCGCGGTCAAGGAAGACACTCCACCGCTGTCGTCGGCCTTGCTGTCGACAACCTGAACAAAACAGTTGTCTCTGCGGGCTCTGACGGAAAGGTGAAGTTCTGGGACTTCAGCGGCGGTCTCCTTGTCCATCAGATTGATTGGTCTCTCTCATGTGGCATTATGTCGATGCGCTTTCACAGGGGAACTGACCTCATCGCGTTGGCTTGCACTGACGGATGCGTGCGTGTGGTGGACATCGCAACCCACAAGCTGATTCGTGAACTCTGGCCATCCAGGCCTGTGATCTCTGAGCTGAAGAGCGTACCCATCTCAGATTACGTCTTCTCAAGCGACGGCCACTGGATCGCAGCCGCGATGGGCGAGCTTGTCTTGCTATGGGATCTGCCCACCGGCCATCTCGTAGACGCCTTCAAGCTCACAGCGCCGTGCACAAGTTTGGCATTCTCTCCGACTGGTGAATACCTTGCAACATCCGCATCGGACAGCGTGGGTGTTGATATCTGGACAAACAAGACGCTCTTCACACACGTACCCACCCGCCACATCGACGCCACTGAGCTCTCTACAATCCTCGCCAGTGATGCTCAAGCGCCGACTGCCAGCGGCGAGGGAGGACAGAATCTCATTGCTACGGACGCTGACGAAGAGTCGGATGAGGAAGATTTGGACACTCTCACGGACGATGCAGCCCTCGACGCTCTTTCCTCCGACCTGCTCTCTCTCTCCGTCGTCCCACGCTCACGCTGGCAGAACCTCCTCCACCTTGACCTCATCCGCCAACGCAACAAGCCGACTGAAGCGCCCAAGAAGCCCGAAAAGGCACCTTTCTTCCTTCCCTCTCTGCAAGACCAGAAAGCCGGTATCACCAACTCTGCCCAGAAAGCGGCAGAAGAGACGAGCCTCGCACAAATTGAACAAGAGCGCAGCCGCGTGCTCAAGAACGCCCGCGCCGGCAACCGCAGCCAGTTCACATCCCTCCTGCAAGCGGCGGACATCGGTCCCACGGCCGACTACACCGACTTCATCGCCCACCTCAAGACCCTCAACCCGGCCGCCGCAGACATCGAGATCCGCTCCCTGAGCGCTGCGGGCAACGAGCTCTCATCCTTCGTGCAAGCGCTCGTGTGGCTGATGGAGCAGAGGAGAGATTTCGAGCTCGGACAGGCCTGGATGGCGGTGTTCCTGCGCATCCACGGCGATTTCGTCGCGAACGATGAGAGTTTGAGGGCTGTTGTTGGCGAGTGGCAAGAGGGTTTGAGGAGGGAGAAGGAGAGGGTTGTCAAGTTGAGTGGCTATGCTGGTGGTATGGTTGGGTGGTTGCGGGCGGCGAGAGTGTAAATGATCTGTCTCTTTTAGGTTGAAAACTTACTATACGCCAGTCGCGCATGTGTATAACATATCAGCAAGCGAAGGCCATCGCCATCACTTCCTCGTATCTGCACCCCAGCAAGCAAGCAAGCAAGCCTCACATGTCGTGAACTGACGCTGTTATCGTGTCCGCGACGCTGGTACCCCCGTAGCGTAGGGCACATGCAAATCGTCAACATGCAGCGTCGATCGCACCCCCAAAGCGGCCTCTCGCTTCGACACGGGAATCCTTCGTCTCTCCACCAGCTGCAACTCCACTTTCAGCCCCAGCACTGCTCTACTCAGCCCTGCTGCTGCGACTTGACGCTATTCCGTTCCTTGATGCCTTGCGAAAAACGAAGCGGCCAATGTGATTACTTGAATCCGTCGATCTGCATGCAAGCGTCTTCCTTTCGTATGTCGCGTGGGCGATGCTTGGATCTACCAACGTGGCGGTGTCTTGATCGTTCAGGATGAGCTGTGATCCTGACAATGATCAGCAACCGCAGAATGACGACGAAGGATTCGGGGCCAACGTGTGCTCGGGTGGTATACAAGTACAAGTACATGCAACTAAAACTCGACAGCCTACGGGTCTTCGTATCTATCTCTGCTACCTCCCAGACATCATTCACTTCTGCTCTCACCACTCATCAGCAGTCAATACCTACACACCCGTTTTCACCATGGCCTACCACTCAGGCGGAACGGCTCAAATGCCAGCATACCAACACTTCCCAGCTGCACCATACGGATATCCCAAGCCTGTCACTCAGCAGCAAGCCTGGCCTCCACCATACTACCACGCCCACTCGTACCAACCACCCAACGCCCTGAACTCTTCGAAACTCCAGAAACCTCCGCCTCCCCATCGCCAACCAACGCCCTCAACACCACCAATCCAACCAGATCCCCTCCCACCGCACTCAAACCCAGCACAACTCTCACCCACGCAATCCCGCGCCTTCCAAGGCCCAATGCCCACCGCCCCAATCCGCCTCGCAAAAAACGACGTACTAGACCTACAAACCAACCAGCCCATCCTCGCCATCTCCAAAGAAGCCGTCCACATGCCCTCCTTCCTCTCCAGCAAACCCCTCCTCACCCTCACCCGCTGCGCCACGAACTCCCCGCTCGGCACCATCCGCTTCCACAATGTGACAACCTCCGACATCGAGCTGCAAATCAACGGCCGGTCAACTGTCCTCTCCAGCGGCCTGCTGCACCACCGTTGGTCTTTCCAGCCGACAACTGTAGCCCCTGGAAGCAAGGGTGGAAGTCAATGGTTCTGGCAGCGATGCAAGTACGTCAAAGGCTCACTCGTCCTGACGGACGCGAAGAAGCAGAACGGCAACGTCATCGCGCGCATGGAGAAGGATGTGCTGGTCTTCGAGCGCGTGGGGCTGAGTTCCGAGACGCTGGATGAGATTGTGCTTAGTGCTGTGGCGCTGGCGGAGAATGTGAGGAGGCAGAGGAATATGTCGGCGTCGGCTGAGATGGTGAATGTTTCAGGGGCTATAGCTGGGTCTGCGGGTGGTGGTGGTGATGGAGGGGGAGGTGGTTGTGGTGGCGATGGAGGAGGTGGAGGAGGAGGAGGCGGTGGGTGTTGATCACTTGTTGTTTTTGAGACCTAGTGGGAGAAGTGAGGAGCATTGTATCTTATAGAAACATTGCGGTATTGCTTGGTTTAGCTTCTTGTTTGAATACACAAGGATTTCCGAACTTCACTGTCACTTTCATTTTCAACGAATCAGCAAGGCTAACTAAGTCGAGTCAACCCTCGCTCAAGGAGGGAGATGCTCATACTACCCTTGTCGACTGAAAGCGTGAATCCGATACAAGGTCTTGCCGCAAAGAATGTTTGGATGGCTACTCTGCCTTCTCTGGCTGATTGTTCCTTTCTTCAACCTAAATCATTGCATACAAGTATCAAGATCTCACCAAATGCCCAGCCCCTTCACCCCAACAAAACACTCTCCAAAACACTCGAAGCAACCTCCTCTCCAATCTCCTTATCCTCCTTGACCTGCTCCCTCAGAACTACAAGCGCCAAAAGCAACTCGCCCACCTGCTCGGGACTCAGAAACCTCTCAAATCTGATCTCATTCTTCACGCACGTCAGAATCTCCCTGCCTCCAGACTTCTCATCCTTGAGACGAAAGTCCAATTTCGTGCGGTTCTTGAAATACCCCTTCGCCCCGCCTTGCTCCCAAGTTGGGATGTACGCCCATCGGTCGCTGATGGAGCCTTCTTGTTTCTTGAGTTTTGCTGTAAGGCCAGTGTTAGAGATGGTGACGGTGTTGCTGCTGAATGTATGCCGTTCGCCTTGGCCTATTGTGATGCCGGTGGCGGTGTGGACGAGCGTTATCTTGGTTTTGGAGCTGTTTGTCGTGATCGTATAGACTGTCTGGCCTGTTGTGAGGTTTGCGATCGTGTTCCCGGAGATGAGCATTGGTGGTGGAGGCGAGATTTGCGGTGGATGAGGGACTGGGAGAGATGCTCCTGAGGGGAGGTTGAAACGTGCGTAGGGCACATGTTGGTTTGCAGCTGGATACCCTGGAGGAAGGTATTGTGGTGGCATCGGTGAGCACTCGGTTTGACATCCCGATTGACAATACACATTTGGTGGCGGAGGTGCCATGTAATGATATGTTTGGGGTTGGTATGGTGTTGTTTGAGGGTACGACATGTTGAAAGGGTGTCCGTGGTTTGAAAAGCAGTTGTCAGAACACCTACGATCGGTTAAACGTACTTACTGGATATTTATCTTGTTCGTTGTGATGTTTTGTCTTTCATCATCGGTAGCACTGCCTTCGAATGAGACCTTTCCGCTTGTGGTTGTATGGACCGCTTTGGCGTGGTATTGTGGCCTGATTGGACAAGACGGTATTGCGTTCATGCAGAGTTTGACCTATCATTTTGCTACGCATTCGCATTCAGACTCCTGTAGTTTGAATTTGAAAGTCTAATTTGTGGCATAGCCTCCTCACGCTCCATAACATTTCGAGTATTCAATGGCATGCATCTTTGCATAGGTACCCATGAACAGTTGATAATATGCAATCCACGATGTCCAAACTTGAATACTTCTGTTCGTCATTGTTATCACATCTAGAAAGTCAACAACTCCCAAAGCCAACTCCACTTCGAGTCTTCCCTCTCAATACTAATACTCGCCAGAACCAACATGATCTCACCAACCATTGCCTCATGCAACGCCATCCCACGTTCACCAAACTTGATCTCGCCACCCTCCTCAACCCTCAAAACTTCCCTCCCATTCGAAACCGCATCCATCAAAACCAACCGTCCACCTTTACCGACAAGCGATGAATCTTCCACAGCTCCGCCCTTGACGAACATCCACTCCTCCGCACCCCCACTCCAAGTCGTCCTCCAACCCCAAGCAGTCCTGCCCGTACCGACGTCGGTAATCGACGCTTTCGCGGCCTGAGGTCCAACGCTGATCACGTCTTCAAAGGCATCGGGCGAGCAGCAATTGCAGCTGAATTGCCCGAAACAGTTGCTCGGGCCTTGAGGGTTGCCGCGGTGCGTGTTGCCCACTAACGTGCCAGTTGGGACGTGCTCTAAGCTGAGCAGCGAGTCCGGAATGCCTGATTGGGGGTCTTTGGAGATGGTATATGCGTAGAGAGGCTGGTTTGTTTGGGCGTTGTAGATTGTTTTGTCGATGAGGTGCATTGGTGGTGGAGGTTGGTGTTGTTGCGCTTGTGGATTTGGAAATGGCTGTTGGGTGGGAGCTTGATATTGCTGCATTTCAGGTTGAGGGTTTTGCATGTACTGTGGCGCGTGTGGTTGATGTTGCGAATATTGCATTGCTTGTGGTTGTTGATATGCCATTTTGGTCGGCGTCTGACGATTTCAGAAGAAAAGTAGCTATGTGTCGTGTTGACGAAATTGAAGTCGCTCTTCGTCTTTTTTTGTCTTGTATAGTTAGCAAGAAATCATTCGACATTTTCAAAGGCGGAATTCTTTCTAATAATATTCTCTTTTACAACGAGATTGCACCGTGCGTGCACTGCCCAAACATCGTCAGCTCGACATCTTTAGGTGAATCCTTACAGTGGGGCTTCTCTCGTGTGCGAGTCGTGTATACCAGGATACCTGCACAGACAAGACGACAAGTTTTTCTCAAGGAATGGATGAAGATCGGTGAATATATGAATTCCTACAAAGCAAGCCGTGCAGAATGTGATTATTAGTGACACCGAAGATTGCCTACTTTGATGGCATTGGCATCGCAAGTCAGTTCGTTGTCATAGGAAGACGCTACTCTCTTACAATACAGCACGGGACACCTCCATTACAATCTCACACCACTCTCCTGCTTAAGCGTCTGTTCTCTCTCTGCCTCTGCTGCTTCTTAGCCTCCTTGCGCTTCTTCTTCCACGCGCGATTGTTATCGCCTCTGTGCTCGTAGAACCACTTCCTGAAATCGCTCTCTTCCTTTGGCTCACCATCTCCCACTGCACTGTCGACATTTGAGATGGTTGGCTGGGCATCCGCCATTTCCTCGTCGTCGTTCACGTCACTGCCGTCGTCGTCCTCCGCGCCGCCCATCGCGAATTTGAACCGTTTGCCCAACCCTGCAGTATCGGGCGTGGGAGCTGCAGAGCGGAGAGCGCGCCATTCAAGGTCCTGTTTGGTGTGCGGAGTTTGAGGCTGGTGTGTTGACACGGATCCTGCGGCTGGCTCGTCCTCGTCTTCAATATCGTCGGCATTGAAGAAGCTGAAAGATGTATTGATGGGTGGCAGACTGTGCTTGGTTGCGCCTTCTTCTGTCTGCGGTGCACGCTTGTAGAGAGCTTCGAGAGGGTGGACTTCTCGTTCAGCCTCAGGGACAGGAGTCGCCAGCTTTCCTGCGGACTTTGAGGGCTTGGGAGCCGAACTGACGTGATCAGTAGTCGCAGTGGTTGGGGCAGGCTCATCGGGACCTTCCTCTTCACTATCGCCGTCCTCTGAGGTTGAAGAAGCGCTGTCACTGGCGTCGTTATCGTTGTCATCATCGTCGTCGTCCGAGTCAGCCATGTCTTGATCAGCAGATGCTTCGTCCTCGCTCTTCGCGTCTTCTTTCGCATCCACAGCCATAGCTTCTGCTTGGCGTAATTCTTCCTGAGCTTGCTCTTCCTTTGCCTTCCGAGCTTCCTCGAGCACTCTACGTGCTTCCTCCTTGGCTCGCTGTCTCCTCACCGACAGTGGCTCAGCTTCAACAACCTCACCAGCCTCGTTGACCCAACCTTGGCCTTCCACATACTCGAGAGCGCCCTTCGAATCGCTCTCCGCGCTGATCATGACACCCTTCTTTTTGGCAAATTCCTCAACGACCTTAGGCGTCTTGTGGCTCTTCCTGTCGCCATCCCTGTCTGAGTCTCTCTTGGCTTTCTTGTCTTTTGACTTTTTCTTCTTCTTGTCATCCTCCTCCAGAGGCATAGCATTAGGCGGCACTTCGGTCTTGAAGCGCATTTTCTTCCCATCCTTCGACTTCTTATCACTCGTCTTGTCATTTCCTTCACTCCACCCGCGCTTCACGTGTCTGCCATCCTCCAGCTCGTACCCAGGGATGACACCCTCCTCACGCTTCGCCTTCTTTGCTTTCTTTGCCTTCTTCCGCTCCTTCCTCTCCTCCTCAGTCTCGTCTCGCTCAGCCTTGCGCTTTTTCTCAGGCTTAGCTTCCTCGACCCGAACTTTCGATCCTTTCAACGTGGAGCCGTGCAGCTTTTTCTTCAGCTTTTCGGCTTCCATTTTCGGTAGCTCAATGTACCCGAAGCCCTTCTCGGGCTGGGTCTGGACTGAGTGGTAAGAAACACCGGTGGCCGTGGCTTTTGCGGAAGAAGAGACGACCCGATCGTAAATATCTGGGTTGAACGGTGTGATGTGTAGGCGGATGCGATCAGGTGCAACAGTGGAGGGCGCAGAGGACATTTTCTCTACGGCGAGGAGAGAACTGTCGAGTGTAGTGACTATCGTGACATGTTTGTCGGGTGTGAGATACAGATCACGACGCGGCGGCTACAGCTGGATCGATAAATCATTTCAAGCCCACGAATTCTCGGCCTGCAGCAACTTTAGCGCTGAACTGCTCGGAGGTCCCACTTGATCTGACGGGCCGCTCTGGGCCTTGCCGAACCCTATCTGATCAAAGCCCTGCCACGCGCATGTGACGATGATCATGATGGCCTGGCGCATTCTCGTCGGTATGCGATAACGACAACATCACTATCACCATGTTTCGACTCAATTGGCGCTTAGTTCTACTCTTCCTCACATTTCTCTCCTTCTCTCTAGCAGCCAGTATGTTCAGGCATCCCTTTCGTCTACCAATGAACGACCTCACTAACACCCAATCCAAGACCCGACATCCTTCTGCAAATGCACCTGCTTCTCCAACAGCACCATAATACCACTCTCTAGCACACCGTCCGAGAACAAGTCACCAGCGAAACCTCCATCTCTTTTCGGTCTCCGATCACCTGCCGACTCCTCCAAGCAGCCTGCGCCCCACCGCTCTTGCGCCGACTGCACAAAACAATTCTGCCTTTCATACAATCTACCCATTTGCTCAAAGGCTAAAGAGGAGGACGTACTCACCGCTTGCTTCCAGCGAGACAGTGCAAAGGATCAGGTTGTGGTGCTGTTGTTCATTGGTGCTACGGTGAGCTTGTTGGTTTGGGCTGCTGTGAGACCCGCATATGAGAGGTGGAGGGAGAAGAGGGGATATTCTACTGTTGCTTCTGGTGGCGGGTAACTGATACGACGCCTTTTGAATGCCATTTTCATGAGGGAGCAGTCAACGTTTCGGTCTCAAGCCTCTTCTCTCAAGTTTCTCAATGCTCGCAAGACGGCGTTGTGCTGGCCTCTTACCATCCGACCTGGGCGTACAAGTACAGACCCATGAGAAAGTCATATTTTCTGCAGTAGACCGCTTGTGTTTCCGGAAATGCGGGCACGCACCGATTTATGACTGCATAGTGCCATAGGGCAGGCACTGGCTGAGTCGAGGCAGCTGATCAGTACTCTGCATCTGACCCGTGACGCTCTCCCTGTCGAGGATCTCAACTCAAATTTGTAAGCAAGATGCTCACAACTCTGGCTCTAGATAAGTGAATGAGCCCGCTACATTCTATTTTGTATGACGGGCGATGCGCATGGTTGCCATCACAACTACCCGTACAGCGCAGAGAGAGGCTACTATCTTGCCAGGCGCAATGTATCCTTTTGAAAACATCACTGAGTCCTCACACTACACACAGTCCCATTAACGACTACATCGAAAAGCTGCCAATCGCTAAAGTGCAAGAACCAATCACTTCATTGCGGAGTAACTGAGAACCTCGGCTATCGAGCAACAGTGTCCTCAGCTAGCAAGTCCTAGAAGGAACAAGTCTCGGAACAATTCGATCGAGTTGCGAGTGAAAATCCTATGAGCACGGTATTGGAATCCGGCTTGTGCTTCGTGATTTGCGATGCCGGAAAGTAACATGGAGACTGATCAGCGGGAGACGAGTCCCACCGACAATCGACAAACAACCACAACGGCATCCACCGAGACTCTAGCCTGTGGGAGTTGCCGCAAAGCAAGATTACGATGCTCTAAAGATCGACCAATCTGCTCGTATTGCAGGAGGGGAGGTGGGTCTGTACCACATCCAAGTCCTTGTTGCAACATGCTGATATGGATGACAGGGCTGGACTGTGTGTACGAAACCAAGAGAATCAAGCCAGGGCTCAAGACTGGGGCTGTAGAGAGCCTGCACAGACGGCTTGGTAATTTCGCTCATATCGAGTCGGATGAACACCCACTCACACATTGCAGACGAGCTAGAACGTCGCTTCGACGAGAATCTACCTACATTGCCACGTGATATCAACAACAATGGCAGTGATGGCGACGACACCATCACGTCCCAGCAGAACCAAACACAAAAGACCGCCCTCGACGTTTTGCTATTGCTCTCCAAAGAGTTACCAAAGCTTGTGGGCATAGCGAAAAGTGAGGCGCCCACAAGTCCGGTTGTGCAAGACCAAACACGAAAACGCAGAAGACAAGCCGATGATATGAGTCCATCACCACATTCTTGCGATGAATCTCCACCGTTGCCCGTACGTGCGACCCTGGAGGCGGTTGTGGAAGCTTACTTCAATAACATACATTCTTGGATACCTTTGATCCACAAGACAAGGTTTCTTCAAGCGCTTGACGACTCCTTCTCACGCACTCGCATACTCGTTATCCTCCACTCCATGGTCGTCGCTGCTGCTAAGTTTGTTCCGACATTCGAGACGTATTCTGCTGGTATGCTAGAGAAGCAACGACAG
Source organism: Cladosporium sp. IMV 00045 (assembly GCA_001931905.2). Classification (NCBI taxonomy): domain Eukaryota; kingdom Fungi; phylum Ascomycota; class Dothideomycetes; order Cladosporiales; family Cladosporiaceae; genus Cladosporium; species Cladosporium sp. IMV 00045. Next base: position 43,622 of record MSJI02000194.1, read on the forward strand.
TGGGTAGTCTTCTCCGCTATGAGCAGTCTATCTATGGAGAATCTTCAAGCTCTGGTGATTTTGGCATGGGACGACATCGGCAACGGAAACGCCACGAACGCATGGCCTATAGTTGGCTCGCTCACTCGAGCCGTAGAGTGCATGCAGCTGACGCAAGAGCAATCTGTCCTGGACAATCGGCCTCTTTGCCGACCGCATACCGTGTTACCCGAAACAAACGACTGGACTGCTCTTGAAGAGCGCCGAAGAGTGTTTTGGAATGTGTTCTTGCTCGACAGGCTCTGCTCCATGATGATGGGATGGAGTACTGGATTGACATCGACCGAGGTAAGCCGCAGGCTTCCATGCGACGGGATCTTGTGGCGGAAAGAGACGCCGGCTCTTACACCTTTCTTCGGAATTTGGGACAAGTCATCTGGCTCACTCGGGCAACCGATCGCTCTCGACTCCAGACAAGCATCGCCGGCTCCAAGCGAAAACGCCTTCCACGAGCATATGCGCAACGATGGCTCGACTCCCGTGAGCAGTAGCGATCGATCAACGACGGACATCTCATTCATTGGTGCTCTGGCATACAACATTGAAGCTACAGAATCAATGAGTCGCATCATGACACATTTCCTTCAGCAGCGAATCAACCTATCTGATCCGAGCAATATCAGCGCATGGCTGTTCCGTTTCAAGGAATTGGACCTGCGCTTGGTCCGCTGGAAAATGCTGCTCCCACAGAAATGGAAAGCAAACCCAAATTTGACACGACAAGTACCCTTCATGGACCCCAATTTAACCATCGCCCATCTAACACACAATGCTTCAATGATACTGCTTCACCAAGTCATCGCTTATCCCCCGGAACATTGGAAGTTCAAGCACCGCTTGCCAAGCGCATGTAGCGCTGAAGCTTGCTGTTTAGCTGGCATTGAAATCTCGACTATCAGCACCAAATATCTCAGCAAGTCCCATCCAGATTCTCCCGTCAGCAGTCAATTCGCATTCTGCTTGTTCCTGGCTGCTAGGGTGCTTCTGATCCATTGGCGGTACAGCCCCTCCGGTCAATTGGCTCCAGAGTTCTGGGCTCTCATCCAAAGCCTGGAAGAGTTGTCACGACGCTGGAACGGTTTTTCGGACGATTCAACAAACGCTCATTCCAATGTCTTCATAAAGTATATGACTCGCCTCCAACAGCTACATGAGCATTGCATTCTAGACGAAAGCTTCAAAATCGACCCGACAGACTACACAAATGATCTTCATCGCCGTCAAGATGAGCGAACGACTCGCAGTGCAGCGGCCGACTGGCCTGGGTTGGCACAGCCCCTTGACACCCAGAGCTTGCACGTTGTGCAGGAACACTGGCCTGGCGACGCGGTTTTCACAGATCCGCATGTCGATTCGAATTTCTTGATTGACCAAAATTTCTTGGACATGGAGCGCATTATCGCGTTTGATGATGGGAGCATGTTCACTGTCATTGAATAATATCACCGATGGCTGCACTGCATTAAAAGCAAGACACGTATGATGAGTCGTTGGAAAAGTGGATGTTCCTAGATGACACAGTCCTTGAGTCACGTTTGCAGCAGGTCTTGCGGGATTCAGGAAATTCTAGAATATCGTTGCTATATCTTATCCGCAACAGACTGAACGGCGTCCAAATCGGCGGCCCAACACCTACTGCATGCCCATCCGCAGCAATCGGTTGCCAAACAGGATCAGATAATAATCACCGTAGACCAGACCATGGTTCGCATACCTTCGCTTGGCATTTCGATTGTTGTTTGCCGTGCCAAATTTCAGGATGCCATCGAAGCGACTTCCTGACGAGACATCTTCCGCTTCGACTTTGCCGTCGGCATCGGAGCGCAGACACGCCTTTTCTGGAGCAAGGGCAAAGTCCAGGGTATCCTGTACAATTTCGAGAGCAGCATCAAGGAAATGCGACGACGGTCTTGACTCTCCTGTGCCTGCCAGTGCTTGAGACAGCAGAAGCATTCCGTTTGCTGCAATGACGCCCGCTGAGGAATCCCGCAGCGGCTTGTGTTCATCTTCAATCGGTGCGTCGAAATCCCACAACGGCACATTTCGGCCGTGTATCACACATTTGGGTGCGGTTTTCAGGCGGTGAAGGAAACATTCGGCCAGGCCACAAGCTGCGTCAAGGAACCGACGGTCTTTGGTCCACACATACGTCTCAGCGTAACCGAGAATACCCCATGCCTGACCTCTGGACCAAGTGGAGTTATCGCTGTATCCTTGAGCTGTCATGCGGAACTTCAAATCCCCAGTCTCTGGATGAATGTTGGCTACATGGCATGTTGAGTACCACTGCCCTCGATACGCAGCGTTTTCAGAAGCGGAGCAACCTGTCTCAGGCCTGAGATGTGTTCGCAGCAGTGTCTCAGCATGCGCCGTGGCTATCTCAGCGAGAGACAAGTCTTGTGCAAACTGAGCGGCGTAATAAAGCAGGTCGAGATTGCACAAACTATCGATAATGACGACCATATTGTCTTTCTGATCGAGAATCTCGAAGTCTCTATTCTTCAAGATGTCCCAGCTCCTAATGGCCTTTGCAGAGGGGACGTATCGAGTCGCGAGGCTCCGAGCGGCGCGAACGATGGAGTCCAAGCTCTCTCGATTGCCGAAAAGCTCCCAATCCAGTCGGAGAGCAGGCATCATGATGAATCCGATATCGTGTGTGTCCGTCCGACCATCCATCCGTCGAATCGGATCAATCCAATCAGCGCACATGTGGCGAAGCTGACCAATGAGTTGTGAAGAATTGACGTCCTGTGAGACACTCACACTTCCTGGAAAACGAATGCATCGTTCGAGAATCGTGTGCATTGATCCAGGAAAGAATCCACAGGTCCAGAACTCAGCTGGCCGCAAGCTGTATTCACCATCAGATCCTGCCTCTTGAGAAACGATCTCGGGAAAAGTATCTGGCAGAGCATGGGCTGCTGTACGGCTAGTTCGAAGGATTTTTGCGACAATGTTCTCGGCGTAGAGTTCAGAGAGCTTGTTGGCACTTGGTTGTATGTAAGGGACACTCCATGACGGTGATGAGACGCTCCCCAATTCTGATGGTGGAGTTGTGCTCGCGGATTCGTGTCGAGAAGTATTCTCGGTACCGACACCATCAGCAGCAGAACAAGAGCTGCTTCTCGAAGATGTAGTCGCCCAGAATGACGGTAGATCATTTCGAGTATCAAGATTGGAGTCTTGGGTGGCAACATTCGCCATTTTGTTTGGAATCGACGACATATGCGGTCGATCGTGCAGTCTTCGCTCCATCTGGGTTTAAATAGCACGGCGAACGACTTTGGGTGTAAGAAGCATCGGCACGTATCCGCAACTTCTGCGAAGGCTTTACGCAACCATCAGTCTCTATGCATATGCTTCATGTTTGTCTGCGATCAAGATGGCCCGCTAACATTACTCCGAAAGCCGTGGCCAAGGCTCCGCAAGCCACCTTCTCCGCACGATCTTCCATCGTTCAACCATACTAATATACGACAAGTATACTTGGCAAGCCTCCGGGGAAATGCATAGCGAGACAATCAATCCGAACACCTCTTAACGAGGCTCGTTCTCCAGCCATGTTCCACTACAGTCAGAATGGCACTGGGAGCTCTGGATCCTTATATATGAAGCTGTGATTGTCCAGAGGCATCATCCCACCCTAGACACAACATCCCTTCTCATGCACCATGTCCAACAATCAAGATCAGATCGAGCAGGCCAGAATCGTTGGCAATAAAGAGATTGTCACCATCAATGGCGAGGAGGTCGCTGTTAGTTCAGCTACTGAGAAGCCGAATCGCTCTTTCTGGGTGGCTTGGCTGTACATCTTCGACGTGAGTTGACGCCTGTAACCAAACTCTTACCAATTGGCACATTACTGATATAACTGTAATGGCAGTGGTACCCAAGCCACTATTCTCCCGAGGAGAAAAAACTAGTCCGAAAGCTCGACATGATCCTTCTCACGCTCTGCTGTCTGTGCTTCTACATCAAATGGCTGGATCAGAACGCTTTGAACAGTGCCTACTGGTCTGGTATGCGGGAGGAGTTGGAGATCAAAGGAAACGAGTACGTAATTCCATGATGATGGCAACCTTACACCGCTGACACCTGTTGAGATACTCACTTTTCGGAACATTCTACAACGTTGGCTACCTGGTGTTTGAGATCCCAAGTATGATGATCATTTCACGACCTCATCTCGCACGCTACTATGTTCCTACCATGGAGACGCTGTGGTCAGTCCTGACGTTCACCCAAAGCAGACTGGGGGGTGTGAAACAGATCTACGGGACTCGCTTTTTGCTCGGTGTCCTCGAGACGCCCGCTTCATCAGGCTCGATTTACCTTTTGACCTCATGGTATCGATCTGATGAGGTGTTCAAACGGGCGGGCGTCTGGTATGTGTCGAGTAATGCAGGCGCAATGTTCAGTGGCTACTTCCAAGCGGCGGCGCATAAAGGACTGGACGGTGTTGGCGGCATGTCTGGCTGGAGATGGCTCTTCATCATCGACGGCTGCATCAGCATCAGCGTCGCCTTCGCCGGCTTCTTCCTGTACCCTGGGCTTCCTACAACACAATCGAAAGTCTGGTGGCTCACGAATGATGAGCGCAAACTCGCCATTGCACGCATGCAAAGCCAAGGAACAAAACATAGCTCGAAGATTGGAAAACGGATGCTTAAGCGTGTGTTCGGGCATTGGCATTTCTACATTGCGGTCTTTACCTACGTCTTTTTCCAGTGCACCTCCTACGTTGGAGGTCAAATGCAGGCCTGGCTGAAGGACGATGCTGACCGTTTTGGTACTTGGACCATCGAAGAGATCAACCTGATCCCAACAGGCGTACAAGGCGTGGCTATCGTCTTCGGCATTCTCATCACGAGTCTGGTCATGATCTATCCTATGTGGATAGTTTTCTCGTGTGTCACTTTCATTCTTCTTTTCGCAAATGTGTGTCTGCGGGTGTGGTTTATTCCACGACCACTTCACTGTGAGTCTCAGAATTCCTTTGATCTGGAGCCTGGGATACTAACGATTCTTAGTCTTGGTCTACTACCTCCTTGGCCTTACCTCTTGCGTCACGCCAATTCTCTTTCCATGGGTGAATCTGCTCATGAAAGATGACAACGAAGCCCGCAGTTTCACTACCGGGGCAATGATGACCGTTGGTTGGATTTTCTTCAGCTTTTACCCGATCACCGTGTTTCCGATTCTTGAGGCTCCTGAGTGGACGAAAGGTTTTACGGTCAACATCGTCTTCATTCTGTGCTATTGGGCACTATTCATGGTGGGACAGTATCTCTGGCGCCGCGAAGAGCAGTCGAAGAAGTATGATATCAATGCCCCATCGAATGACGAGGATGAATTGAAAGGATCCGAGGCGTTGCACGTGGAGATAAAAGACAAGGAAGGGCTACCATCCGATGGACACGATTCTGAAACTCCAAGAACTTGATTTGCACACGATGGTTTGGGGAGTATTGGTATCTCGTGCAAGAGACTCACTTGAGCCCTCGGTTGACTTTGTACCGATTCATAACGGACTCTAGAAGCCATGCTCATGTGCACCGCCATGCGGTAGCCTCCGTTTTGCGGGGTTGTTCTATATAATAAGACCCAACTCAGACTCCTCTTTCTTGAACCTATCATCCAGGATTCTGTTACATTGTTGGATCTACATGTGAATCAGTATGCCTCCTCTCACTGGCTTCTCAGATAATCCCTTCAAGACAAGGGCCGACTATCTTCGTGCAGCCTCGGCTCTTGTACGGCCACTCATACAGTACAGGTCGCCTCTGGCAGCACGCATCAAGTTACCGAGCTCGAATGGTGCCGGATTCAGTGAGACCGCTGCACAACTGGAGGGATTCGCCAGGCCTCTGTGGGCCATACCGCACCTTTTGCAGTCTTGTGCTGTGCCAGATCCAGAACTCCGACGATGGATCGAGGGATTGAAAGCCGGAACTGATCCTCATTCTGGGGAGTATTGGGGTGATCTGCGTGACTACGACCAGAGGATGGTAGAGATGGAGAGCATTGCATACGCAATCTTATGCGCACCGGAATGCTTCTCCTTCAATGACGATGAGGCTGCAAGACGCAACCTCGTTGCTTGGCTCATACAGATCAATCACCACGAAATGCCCAAGACAAACTGGCTGTGGTTCCGGGTGCTGGTGAACGTGGCGCTATATCAGCAACTCGGTGTACCACTAGAGCTGGTGAAGATCCATATAGATCAGAGTCTGGATATCCTGGACACTTTCTACCTCGGGGATGGCTGGAGCTCAGATGGTGTTTGGTCAGAAGAGCGAAAACAAGCCGACTACTACTCTGGGAGCTTTGCTCTACAGTTTGCACCTCTGATCTTTGTTCGATTTGCCCCTGGTTACGACCCAAATCGAACAAATCGATACAAAGATCAAGCCAAGGATTTCGCAAGACAATACTGGCGATACTTCAGCCCAACTGGCGCCCCCATACCTTTTGGCAGAAGCTTGACATATCGGTTTGCTTTTGCTGCTTTCTGGGCCGCTGCATCAGCCGCTGAAATCGATCTGCCAGAGCTTTTGGAGCAGACTGGATTGGTCAAAGGGCTACTCAGGCGACATCTCAGATGGTGGGCTTGTCAAGATGGTATATTCAACGTAGACGGGACACTACACATTGGATACACTTACCCAAACATGCACCTTGCGGAGGACTACACATCTCCGCAAAGCCCATACTGGTGCCTGAAGTCATTTCTGGTCCTGGGTCTGGCTGACGGTCACCCTTTTTGGAAATGCGAAGAGTTGGTATACCACGAAATCGGCCTCAAAAAGCAATTGGCCGACAAAGAATATCTTGGACCTCCAGGGCACCTGATATGCAACACTGACTACCATCATTTTCTCCTATCCGCCGGTCAGTCGACGACTAAAAAGTTTCGGTCGCGGGAGGCGAAATATGGCAAGTTCGCATATTCGTCTGCCTTCCCAATCAGCGTACCTTGCGGGCAGACCTTGGAGCAAATTGCACCAGACTGTACACTTGCCATCACCATCCTTGATGGTGAGTATCTGTGGAAGGTTCGCTGGGCCCCCTATGACATTACATCGAGCGAGATTCAAGTCGGTGTGGAAAAAGTGCCAATCTTGACCAGCTCATGGAAGCCCTGGAAAGGATTGGACATGCACGTGGTCACGACCTTGGTTGCGCCTTGTCGGCTCTGGCCGGGCTGGCATTTGAGGATTCATCGAGTGAAGAACACGACAAACCGACCGTTTCGGATCGTGGACGGCGGATTTGCTCTATCGGCAGAGACTAAAGAAGGAGATCACATTCCAGATCAATTCTTGCAGGCTCTTCAGACGGACAGTGAAAGCAATTTCGATCAAGGCTGGTGTGCGAACGAAGAAGCAGCGGTGGTATGCTCAAAGACAGGTGTAAGCGGTATTGCAGATCTCACTCCCGTCTTCCCCAGCGAGCAACTGCTTGACGCACCCATTGCGACCATGAAAGCAGAGATAATCAGTGCCGACCCAAATACGTGAGTAAGTTTACCTTCACCGGAGTTCATCGCTGACAGTCCCAGCAACCTCATGGCTCCACGAAGCCTGATTCCATCCGCATCATATCTCTTCCAACCAGACCCAAACCCTCAGAGCGAGCTGAAGCCCATTGTTTTCGTTACTGGAGTCTTCGCAGTAGAGGCCTCCGCAAATCTGACACCAGCAGAGATCTGGCGCTCGTGGCAGTCCCGGTTTCAAACTTCTCATATATCGAGACTTGCGCGGCATTGCTAGATTGTTCGGGTTGCTGTCAGCTGGTCTGGTCATTGAGTCAGATGAGATGGATTCGTAAGGGCTTGGAAGCCATTGGCAATGTTCAAATGACGATGCTTGTCCTAATCCATACGCTTTGGATAGCCTTCATTCATTTATCTACAACCTAGATACATGTATGTTTGTATCGCTCTATCTTTGTAAGTCTTTTGAAACAGTACTGAGCCCTCCAGAATTCGTGGAAGATCATCATTCGATAGTCCAAACCGTCGTACCTCTATACCATCTTGACGCACCCTGCAATTCCCCTTTAAGCGAATCACTCACTGCCCACTACCAGCACCAGGCGTATCATCAATTTTGAAAACATACTTAACAGCACTAACAGTGCCATCCTTGAGATTCGTCAATCCCTTCTCAACACCCAGCAAACCACCAGGCACAACCTCCTGAGGCTGCGGCTTAAACCAGCCCTCCTCGAGACCCTTGCTCAGGAATCTGCTGTGGACGTAGCCGAAATCCTTGAGCGAGCTGTGAACGTCGCCGACGTTAGTGGTCGACAGATCGACAGACTCGGCGTAGCCCTTGTACTCCTTGCCGGGCAGGACGAAAGTCACAGCGCCGCTCGGGTCGAGGACCTTGGCGATGTTCTCAACGGAGCCCTTCTCCGAGACAGCGTCAAAAGCGTGCAAGAGCTTTTGGCCATTCAAAGCGTCTTTAAGGCCCTGAACGACAGCCTCATCGCCCTCGCGGTAGTCGATGATAGTATCGCCTTTGCTGCGGTCGATGAATTTCTCGACGTGGTCCTTCGCGCGGCCAGCGACGCAAATGAGCGGGTGGATGTTGGATTTCACAGCCAGCTGGAGGGTGTATGAGCCGACGGCGGAAGAGGCGCCGTAGATCACCAGAGGGGTTTTGGTGCCTTCAGCGGCTGGGAGCCAGGGTTCGGGCAGGCGGAGGCGGGCGTAGAGGCCGACTACTGCGGTGAGTGCGGCGAGGGGGATGGCGGCGCCCTCTGTGATTGAGGTTAGTTATGCTTTTGGTTGAGGGGTGTGCAAGAGACGATCTCACCCTCGAAGCTCATCTCTTTGGGCAGGAAGAAGGTGGTGTGCTTCCAGGAAACGGCATATTCGGCGTAGCTGCCACCGGGCTGCAGCATCTCGTGGAAGGCCATGACTCTGTCGCCTTTCTTGAACTCGACGACATTCTCGCCGACTTCATGGACGATGCCGGAGATGTCATCGCCCTGGTTGGTGTTGTTGGCGTGAGGCAGCCATTCTACAAATTTTGGGTCATTCCATGATCATTCGCCACCGAGTGAAGAGAGTGTCGTACCAGGTACTTTCCAGTCTTTCGGGTTGCTGCCCGAATAAATGACTTTTGTGACAATCTGGTCCGGTCCAGGCTTTGGGATGGGAGAGTCAATGATGTTGACCTTGGGACCAACCGAGATGAGAGCTTCCTTCATTGTGTCGGAGTGAGTTGCCTATTGACTGCAATAGATTAGACGTATAAGATGATCAGACGGAGGGAATATAGAAAATGTGTATTTAATGAAGTAGTACGGTACTTTTCGTACAATATATCCTCATCAAGTGGGTACACTTGCCAGCATTGGTGCAGTATTTCTAAGCAGCATGGAAGACCCATTTCTCGGTGATTGCGTCATTTGAAGTATACTGAAGTTATCGAAGTTATGCTCATTTGCCGCGGATGTGGAAGATCCGAAGAACTTTCCCCTAGCAAGCTGGCAGGTTTCTCGTCTTCAGTCGTTCGAGATCCTCATTCTCGCGTGCATCAACGGTCAACGGACACTACGGCAGATGGTGAAGTCGGTGTCAGACATGCGTCTAGGCTCGTCAACGCTCTCGGCGGAAAGTAAGCATGCAAGGTACACCGGCTACCTATATGCTGACTCGTGGCGATTGGGCATCACGGGAAGGACAGGCCAGTGATGGGAGTAGGAGGCAAGCTCCATGATCTGCGAAAACCTGGTACAGTATCTCCAGCAACATCCATGCATTGGATGGTCACAACAGATATTGATGTTGAATTGATGATGAATTGATTAATGCAGGCCGAACATTGACGGAATATTGATTGGGCACAAGGCTGAAACGATTGAGAAAGCCGTTGCTGTGGCAACACGGGACTGTCCGCTTTGTGGACTCGGCTTGGCTTCGGGCTTCAGCGCAGCGTCAGGGCAAAGCAACAGCTCCGCGTCAGTTGTTTGATGTGAAGAGCCGGGGAAAGTGAGAGACAGAGACAAGCGACGACTATCACAACACACTCATTTCACTCCGGACGACCTCACTTACCACTAACCGACGACTCTCCACACCTGCCCTTTCTGGAGACCAGCCGACATTGCTCCGTACCGTTTCCTTACTCTCCAATACCAAAAACAATAACTACACCACCATCTGAGCCCTCCTTACAGCACTTCTCGCTCTCCTGCCGCGCCGGCAGCGAGCTCATATTCCACCAGCAAACATGGCCGGACGATCAGACGGCGCGTCCAGCATCCAGGTCACCGTCCGCGTGCGCCCTTTTACCATCCGCGAGGCCGCTCAGCTCGCTCGCACCGAAGATGGTCCTCTTTTCCTCGGCGACGGCTCTCTTGCAGCCGCTCCCTCAATACCCGCCACCCACATGAAGCAGAAAGGCATCAGGCCAGTCCTGAAAGTCATGGATGAGAAGTGTCTGTCAGTATACCCTGCTCACGGCACTCCCGAGCCTGGCCAATGCTAACAACAACACAGTGTCTTCGATCCACCAGAGGACAACCCAGTCCAGCGATTCAGCCGAGCCGTAATGCCACAGGGCAAGCGCGCCAAAGACCAGACCTTTGGCTTCGACCGAGTCTTCGACGAAAACACCACACAAGCCGACGTATACGAGGCGACCACCAAAAACCTGCTGGATTCGGTACTGGATGGATACAATGCCACTGTATTCGCGTATGGTGCCACTGGCTGCGGAAAAACACACACAATCACAGGCACTGCGCAACAACCGGGTATCATCTTCCTGACCATGCAAGAGTTATTTGAGAAAGTGGAAGAGCTGCGATCAGAGAAGGACTCCGAGATCACACTATCCTACTTGGAAATCTACAACGAGACCATCCGCGACTTGCTCAACCCGAATCTCGGCAACAAGCAAGGCCTCATGCTCCGCGAGGATGCAAACCAAACTGTGTCGGTAGCTGGCCTATCTTCGCACAACCCTCAGAATGTGCAGGAGGTCATGGACATGGTCATTACCGGAAATGGAAACCGCACTCAATCTCCCACCGAAGCAAACGCCACCTCTTCACGCTCTCACGCCGTCTTGCAAGTCAATGTCTCCTCCAAGTCGCGCGACACGTCTGTCAACGAGCCTGTGACCATGGCGACTCTCAGCATCATCGACCTGGCTGGATCAGAGCGAGCTTCGGCAACAAAGAACAGAGGCGAACGACTGACTGAGGGCGCAAACATCAATAAGTCTCTTCTTGCACTCGGAAGCTGCATCAATGCGCTGTGCGATCCGCGCAAGAAGAACCACGTCCCATACCGCAACTCAAAGCTCACACGACTCCTCAAATTCTCCCTCGGAGGCAACTGCAGAACCGTCATGATTGTCTGCGTCTCTCCTTCAAGCCAGCACTTTGACGAGACTCAGAACACCTTGCGCTATGCGAACCGCGCGAAGAACATCCAGACGAAGAGTGTGCGCAATGTCTATAACGTCGACCGCCACGTCAAGGACTACCTGAAGAAGATCGACGAACAGATGACCCGCATCAACGAACTTACCGCTCAACAGAAGCAGTACGAGGAGTTGGCGTTTGTCAAATTCCGCAAGGCTGAGGCGAAGAGGACCGAGATCGCGCAGGATAGCATTCGCAGGATTCGGGCCGCTTACGATCACTCGGCGGGAGACAGGCAAGAGCGCGTGAACAACATGCGCCGCTTGAGGCAGGTCGAGCGTAGGATTGGTGCCATGAGTGGCTGGATTGGCGCATTTGATCAGGTGTGTGATACGCGCGAAGACGAGGAGCCACCGAAGTCCATGGTCGCGATGCGCAAGACGGCACAGGGTATTCTGGTGGAACTGGAGGGCAGCCGACAACACTTCCACCAACGCTTGGCCAAGAGCAACTGGTCTCGCGCAATCGACACCGCATTGCAAGATGGTCTGCGACAGCTACAAGCCAACGGAGCGGGGTCTGTCGACAACCTGGAAGAATCAACACTGCACAGAGAGTCGGAAGCTTTGAAAGGAAAGGCGGATGTCGAGGCACATCTCGCTGTCCTGGAGCAGGAGAAGGTTTCGGACCAAGGTCTCATGCAGGTCATGCTTACTGCTCACTTCGAAACTATCGCAATTCTCAACCAGATTATGCACATGAGCGAGGAAGAAGCAATCGAGGCAGCCCGCGACATTCTCGGTAAACTTTTGCAGAGCTGCTGTGAATCTGTCAGCCAAGTGATCAAACCAGATGGTGGCCTCCAAATCGTCGAAGCCGTCCCTCCAACCAAGGCCGGCACCCCCAAGAAGAGGAGGCAGACGCCTTTGACAGGTCCCAGCCCTCTCAAGTCGAAGGTCCGTTCCTCAATTGGCGGCGCAGCTTCCGCCATCCCATCACACATGTCCAGTCAAATGGACTCGCCTTTCACAGGCATAAGCCCCGCGAATGCACAAACGGCTGCATCACCTAGGAGGAGAATCAAGCTTGGTGGTGCTCGTAGGGGTGTTGTCATGAATGGTACGCCAAAGAAGAAGTCACCAGTCAAGAAGCGAGCTGTTCGTTGGAGAGACGAGAACGACGACGGTGAAGGCGCCCTGCCTTTGGCCGAGTTCCAGGCAACGCCCAAATTCCAAGGGAGCAGCCCAGCGATTCCCCAAGGCTCCGATCAGCAAACAGCATCTCCCGTCCATGCCATGGCACCGCAAACGAACGAGAACTCAGAGCTCGGCTCAAGCCCTGTGCCAGCTGCGCCTGTTCCAGCCTCAGACCTTAGAAACTCTGGTGGAGGTCGCTTTGCGACAGGCTTCTTGACCAAGAAGACCGATTGTTCTCCGCCTCCTCCCAGCTTGAACCTGAGCGCCTTTGCTAGTGAAGATGAAACCAGCCCTCTACGCGAAATGGCTGCCAACAGTGCGCCTCGCCTGCCATCAAACCTTTCTCAGTTCCCAGCAACTGGCTCACCGACCCACCGCGCCTCCGTAGAAGACGACACCGCCTCCGCTGGATCCGGGTCGGATCTCGAACGCTCCCTTACCGCCGACAAAGAAGCCGCCGGCAAGATCCGCTCAGCCATGAAGCTCAAGCGCAACTCCTCCATCTCCCGCCGCAACTCCAACGGCATCCAACCCGCACGAACCCGCGAGTCAATCCACCGCCGCCGCTCGCCAACCGCAACCTCCCCTCCACCCGCGACGGACAACCAGGGAATTTTCTCCGCCAGCCACGCGAGAAGAATGGTGCGAAGCGACAAAGACGACCCCGGGCGCAACGTTCTCAGCCCGCGCACCGCAGCGGTCGTCAAGGGTGCGGGCCCCATGGCTGTAAGACGTAGCATGGCGGTCGATGGCACGCCGAGGGAGAACGCTCCGAGGGCACCTATGAGGGCCAGCTCGGGCACAATGGGAGGTCAGAGGGCGGGGAGTATGACTACCAAAGCTGCTTGGAGATGAGTGTGCAACTGTTGAGAGCGAGCTTTTCTTTTGAGTTATTGCAGGTTCGTCCGATTCAGGAGGCCTCTTTTCGTAAAACTGTCTGGGTCTGGGAAATTGGTTGAGAAGGCGTTTTGTTTTGCATACCGGCGCGATCCCACTCTCGAATAAAAGGCCTATAGGAGGCCTTTTTCTCTGTTCGAGATTTCTGTCTTCTCGAGGGCGTTTTGTACTGGATTTTGCACAGAGGCCAAATCTCCGCCAATTTGGCCAATGAAAAGGAAAAGGGAAAAGCATGTATTATACAGCATCAGATTATAGCCCGAAGCACAAACCTTTTGTTCAATTTGAAGAGTCTGTAAATCTTGTTCTGACGAGCCGTGCGTGATGAATACATGTACCTTCTCACATATGCCGTGGTTGCCGGTCTTTTCGTGTCAGGCGTAATTACTTGTAAGTAAACGTGTGCGTGGGAGTCTTGAGGCGGTTGAAGATATGGCTCGTTTCGAGGCATGAGATCATTAAAAACGTATCCTAAATGATGTACAATACATATAACATTCGAAATAACACGCAGCTGCCTCATATCTAGGAAGCCTGCGTCAACTGCAAGTCCTCATCGACGAAACTCTCCAGCTCCGTCATCGTAAAGCTTTGATTCATCCTCGCTGCAGGATGAGTAGGCCGAGGTGCATCTTTCCTGAAATCGTTCCCCTTCTCTTTCTCTGAGCCTTGCCGTGAACCCTGCTTCAGAACTCCAGGCAAAGGCAACGGCGGGGGCGGCATCCTCGCTCTCTCCTCATCTCGTTTCGCGGCGCCTGCGCTTGGTGTGGTGGGGTCTAATTTCTCGAGATCGTCTTCGGTCAAGTCGAAAGAGGAGGAAGAGGAGCCGGCGGAGCTGAAGGAGTTCGTTCTGGGAGGTTCTTGCGCTGGCGGTGCTGCAGCTGCTGCTATGGGTTCGGGTGGATTGCTACGGTGCGGCGGCGAGGATTCTTGGGTATCGCTTAGCTCGCGGGCAATTTGGGTGCTGCTTGAGAGGAAGGAGTGCCATTCTTGGTCGAATGGGGGAGGGTTGGGGGTTGGTGCTGAGACTCGTGCTGAGGCAGGGACCGGAGGCTTGAGAGTCATCTTGCTGAGTGGGAGGGGAGGTGGAGGCATGCTCGTGGCGGCGGCTGCTGCTGTTGTTGTAGCGGATTTTGTGTATGAGGGACTCTTCTCTGCTGGCTTCATGGTGCGCACTGATTCGGGCGACTGCAAAGCTTCGAGGAGACTTTCGTCATCGACCGAGTCTTCGAACTCATCTTCAAACTCATCATCGTCAGCGGCGTTATGCTGTGCTACCACGCCTGCGTCTCTACCCTGTTCGTGCCGCCGACCCATGTCGCCAACAGCCTCAGACTTATTCTCTTCAGCCACAGCATTCCCTTCAGCAAGATTCACACCAGGCTTCTGAAAGAAAGCACCCAAATGAAACTGACTACTCTTAAACCCAAAGCGATCCCTCCGCCTCTGAGTACCCAGCCTGCGCTCTTCGTCTTTCTGCGCCTTCTCTTGCGCCAGACGTTTCTTCGTCAGGTCCGCACGAGTCTTCTCTCGCTCCCGTAGTGCCCAGGCTCGTCGGTCGAGTTGAAGTGCGCGCTCGAGTTGTTTGGCCTCGCGCTCGGTGATGGGGTTTTCGTCGCGGGCTTTGAAAGCCGCTTTGGCTTGTTTGAGGGTTTTAGCTTGGGGCATTTTGTGGTTTGAGGTGGTTTTTGGATTTGAGGGATGGCGGAGGCATTGTTTGGTGAGTTCTTTGATGAGCTCGGGTATTTGGTTTCGACGGGCGGTGATGTTGGTGTTGGTATTTTTGTTGTCGATGTTCGCGTTGGACTTTGTCGTTGCTGCCTTCGCTGACGTGACTGGCGCGAGCTGGCAGGGCCAATGGTGGGACGGACTTTGTTCCTCAATCGCCGACGACGACTTCATTTCACTTCCGACTTCACATCGCGTGCATGTTGAAAGGGTGTCTGGATGAAAGGCAATGGAATGTTGCAAGGCCTCAGAAATCTCTATATTCACATCAATACCTGTCTACATGCTTGCTATGTGTCAGACTGCAACACAGCGAACCCGACATCATTCCGTGCATTGCAATGGACGCCGTCAAATGGGCTGAAGAGAGCAGCGCCATATGTTCTTGTCGCAGCCAGTTTAGCTTGTCGCCTGCTTCCAGGCATAGGCGCCGTGGTTCGACATGTTCGTCGGGTCATGTAGAGATGAAGTCAGCAACGGAACATCGAACGGGAAGCATGATGTACTTACAAGGACACCAGTCGGCGTCACTGTCCATTCAGTGGATGGCTCATCGCTTGGCTCGAGGGACAAGCGTCTAGATTCGGCATGATCGTTCGGCCATGTGGAGATGCAGTCAATAACAGAGCATCAAGACAGAAGGTGGGTGTGCTTACCGGGGCACCACCAGGCCCCGCCGTGCGATCACACGTCATGGAGTCGCCTTGGATGTTGTAAGACGCCTGCGGCGAGCCGTCCTGCATGTTGAACTTGATGCCACCGTTGGCGAGCTGAGCCCAGACTTGATCGACGTACTGTCCTGTGGCACACTGCCCATGTTCGGCGTGAAATCGCCGATGATCAGATTTTGGTCGACAGTGACAGTGATCATAAGAACGATCCGAAAGCCAGCAACGTAATAGCGTATCGGATCACTGTCACTGTCGACCTTCGTCGAGGAACAAGGGTCGACAGTGACAGGGATCATAAAGTCGAAGCTCAAAGCGAGCAACGTAATAGCGTGTCGGATCACTGTCACTGTCGACCCAAGTCGAGGAAGCCTTCCAGAAATGCGTGCGAAGGGCGATGATCGCCGCGGTAATTGCTCGAGGATGATGTCGTGTGGTTTGGAATTGGAGATCTTGTATGCGAATACCAAGCGAGGCTTGAGTGGTGACTTGACAGCGAACGTGGGCGTGATGATGTGAGGTGGTCGGCGTGCGCCAGGCACGCCATGGCAAGAACGCGAGAATGGCGCGCAGGACAGCGGTGAGGAGGTCAAACATCGGCTTTGAGGCTTCTGATTGTTGAGCACGAGGAAGAAGTGTCTCGAAGTGAGTGAAGAGAGGCATGATGTCGTCGTGGTGAGTGAACGAGAATAGGAAGAGTGATGTGTTGATGGTGTTTCTCGTCAGTGAGGGTGGAGGAAGCAGGAAGAAGAGAGAAGAAGCGGTCTGAGGGAGTTAAATGAGGAGTCACGCGTCGGTGCACTGACACTTGGCAAGGCAATGAAGGCAGGTGCGAGTCCTTGGGGACAGCTAGAGCGATGAATGCATGAGGTCGCCCTCATGGGAGATCGAGGGAGCATTGGTTGGCATCATGGTAATCATATCTCCTTCGGATCTTCATGTCAATTGGCTCTCTCGGACCGCAAGTGATCGAACGCCAGAAGATTGTCAGTAACAGAATCACATATCCTGTTGCTCCATCGCTGCACGCGGCTTGGACTCTGTATCGTTACGCAATTGGAGCCGCTGTCCGCATGCCGGTCCTCCTGATGCCTAGCACCTTCCCGCGTCTTTTCACTTGACTCAATCAATTGTCTAGGTACTTGCGATGGGCGAACGGATGTAGAGGAAGACCATGCGTGAGACTCAAATGTTCGAGGCAAGAGATAGACAACAATGAGAGGTCCTGAGTGCTGTCTTGCGGATTGAGTGCCTTCAATTCCGCAGCCGCGGAGGCCCAGCAGACCCTCGCTGCTCTTCCAAGGCACAGGAATAATCATATCAGTGAGGCATAATCAATTGATACACTTGTAATAGCTCCTCCTGATACAGTAGACCAAAAGTACGGTGATAGATTGATTTGATCGATGAAAATCGAAGAGACAAGGTACAGTAGGCCGCGTAGAACACCCTGGCAAGCAAAATAAACGGAAAAGATGCAGAGGAGTCACAGATGGTCGAACCCAGGACCAGCTCACCGCCGCTTGCCCAGAGCAAAAAAAGTGTTCTCATACAATCTGTAGTATGTTTGTTTTAGGACGGCTGGGTCCGCCTATTGAGTGTGTGTGTTAGCATTGTCAATAGTCAGACGCGTTTACCAAATTGCAGCGCCACAGGGGGACTACCGGAATTGTATGTCCGAAATCCCCCTGCGACAGGACCATTGACATTGCAATTTATATACCTACATTCGAGCCTGGCTCGCTCGGGTACAGCGGTTGATTATTACGTGCACACCAGGGAAGCGACAGCAACGTGAAGACATGTTCAACAACTCGCCCCTCAATAGTGACAATCTTATGATCACTTTGAAGAAAAAAAGAAAACGTGCAGGAGCACACGCATCAGTCGCTGTGTTGATCTTACGACGGTGCTTCATTTGCACAAACACAGCCTTTCTCATAAGCATTTCGCAGATGATGAAAATGGTCTCTGATTGAGTGCAAGATCACAGTCAAATGCATCTTGAAAGGTTACGACCCTGGTAGTCAGTAATGCAACGCAGCATTGCCATGCCTGCGTGGATGTCATCAGATAGCGCTCTTGAGATGTCAGAAATTCGGAGTCTCGAAGACGGAGAAGAGTTTTCAGAGTTCAATTGACATCAACTATCAGCATGCATTCATTTGCAATATTGACTACACTCAACAATGATTGATTGCAGGCACCGTGTTGATTTCAAAGGAAGTTTCATGTTCTTGGATCGCGGCGACGCGCTGGCGAAGGGAGCTCCCGCTTGACGAAGAGGCAATCTTCAAAAAGTGACAAGCATACAACAAGATCTGGATGCTGACATTGTGTGCTTCAAGTGCGCGCAAAGGAATGTCAAAACATTACAAAAGCTTTGTCATAGTCACCTTGATCAACAGCATCACATTCTCCCGTTTTTACCTGCCGACCACGACGCGTTGGAGAAATTCGATGCCTCTTCTACCAACATCTGTCTGGAAACGCGAAAGCAGCTCTCCTTTCACAGCCTCCCAGCCAACAGTAAACAAGATTTAACACCATACATGTACCTACAACACTGTACAGGTGAGGTCGAGCATCCTTCGATCGCCAAGGGAGATCGGTGCGGCTCTTCCCCAGCTCTCCCTCACCATACACAGACCATATGATGACGATGCTGAAGAAAGCCGTGGGAATGCCTCTGGGCAACGCTAAAAAATCTCCTCTCTTTATCAGATCAAACCCCGCGCTGGAGGGAAAGACTCATCCGTTACCGGGTCTTGATACAGCTCTGCAGTTTCCGACCTCGCAGCACAGCCAGCCGCAGCGACATCGGGACTAGGAAGCACGCGAAACATCTCAAGCAAGATGTCGTGGCATGCCGGAACCCCCTTTGACGCGTCCATTGACCCGAACCAGCCTCTAGTCGGTGGAAGCGTGCAGTCGCCGCACCAGACGCTGTCCAACATCTCGCCTACGCTGCAGCACTATGCCTCTTCATCCCGCCAAGGCTCCACCGCTGACGACCTGCCCGCCAGGAAGAGGAAGAGGAGCCAAGTGGGCGACGATGGGGTGGAGAATAGTGGCGAAGATGGTCTGATGCAAGACTCTCCGTCTAGTGTGACCAAGGGAAAACACCAACCAGGCGTCAAGCGCGCCTGCAATGACTGTCGACAGCAAAAGGTAAGTTGAAAGAAAAACTGACATGCTCGGTGGTGATACATGACTAACTCAGGCCTCAGCTTCGCTGTAATGTCGTGGCAGGAGGACCTGGCGAGTTCAAGCCATGTTCGCGCTGCATCAAGCACAAGCTGCATTGCTCGATCGACAATGACTTCAAGAGACTTGGGAAGCGTGCACAACATGAGGAGATGGCCAAAGAGCTGGATGCTTGCAAGCAGAAGCTTGCCGAATACGAAGCCATGGGACTGATTCCAAGCCAAAAGAACAACCAAGCCACGAACAACACATACCAGCAGCCTCAGACCGGCGCACCCGTCACGAACATGTCGAATGCTCCCTTTTTAGGACCAAGTGAAGCTGCCGCTTCGAGGA
>MSJI02000195.1:0-43186 GCA_001931905.2 Cladosporium sp. IMV 00045
CGATCGGACTGAACGCTGCTTTCCTGAACATTGTAACGGAATGGCTATCTGATATCAAGAGAGGATACTGTACCACAGCATTTTACCTGAACGAGTCCTTTTGTTGCTGGGGAGCTGAGGAAGGCTGCGCGGAGTGGCATCACTGGAGCACTTTCTGGCCTATCAACTATCTACTCTATATTCTGTTTTCGACTGCATTCGCCTTTACCTCCGCGAGATTGGTGAAGAGCTTCGCGCCCTACGCCGCTGGATCCGGCATCAGCGAAATCAAATGCATCATAGCTGGATTCGTCATGAAAGGCTTTCTTGGGTTCAGGACGCTCGTTATTAAATCGATCGGCCTACCGCTCGCCATTGCTTCTGGCCTGAGCGTTGGCAAAGAAGGGCCAAGCGTACACTATGCCGTGTGTACAGGCAATGTCATCAGCAGGCTCTTTGAAAAGTATCGTCGCAATGCAGCAAAAACTCGCGAGATCCTGTCTGCCTGTGCAGCTGCTGGCGTAGCTGTCGCCTTTGGCAGTCCGATTGGCGGTGTTCTCTTCAGCCTGGAAGAGATGTCTAACTACTTCCCACTCAAGACTATGTGGCGCTCGTACTTCTGTGCCTTGGTAGCCACCGCGGTCCTCGCTGCAATGAATCCTTTCCGCACCGGTCAACTGGTCATGTTCACGGTGAAGTACGACCGCAGCTGGCACTTTTTTGAGATCATCTTCTATATCATCATCGGCGTCTTCGGCGGGCTTTACGGTGCTTTTGTCATCAAGTGGAATTTGAGGGCTCAAGCATTCCGGAAGAAGTACCTCAGCAAGTACCCAATTCTGGAATCGACTCTACTGGCGCTATTCACAGCTATCTTGTGTTATCCCAACATGTTCTTGCGTATCGATATGACCGAAAGCATGGAGATCCTCTTTCACGAATGTGAAGGCGGGCACGACTTCGATGAGATATGCGATCCTGGCAAACGCACATCTACTGTATTCGCCCTGCTTATTGCTACGATACTTCGCATCTTCTTGGTCATCATCTCGTATGGCTGCAAAGTCCCTGCAGGAATCTTCGTGCCATCCATGGCGATTGGAGCGTCTTTCGGTCGCATGGTTGGGATCATGGTGCAATCTCTGCAGGAATCTTTCCCGGAAGCAGCCTTTTTCTCTGCCTGTCAGTCAGGTCAGACATGCATCACACCAGGCACGTACGCTTTCCTCGGCGCTGCGGCGGCGCTTAGCGGCATCATGCATATCACCGTCTCAGTCGTGGTCATCATGTTCGAGTTGACCGGCGCTCTGACCTACATCTTGCCCACCATGATTGCCGTGGGAGTCACCAAAGTTGTATCCGAGCGATTCGGAAAAGGCGGCATCGCAGACCGCATGATTTGGTTCAACGGCATGCCATTCCTTGACAACAAAGAGGAACACACCTTCGGTGTACCGGTCAGCCAAACCATGACTGCCAACCCAACGTGTCTGCCAGCCACAGGCCTCCTCATCAATCAAGTCGAAGCAATCCTGCAAGAATCGCAGTATCAAGGCTTCCCTGTCGTCGACGACAAAGACTCAAAACTCCTACTCGGATACATCGGCCGGACCGAACTGCGCTACGCTCTTGACCGCGCCAAACGCGACTCTCTCGTTTCGCCGCGCGCGAAGTGTGTTTTCGCTTCGGACACGCCGAACAACTACCCGGCCACCACGCCGTCTGCCACAATGCCTGCGGTGAGCTTCGACGACATGGCCGAGACCGCCAATGCTGCGAGTGTCGATTTCACCAAATTTGTGGACTTGACGCCGCTTGCTGTGCATCCACGCTTGCCACTTGAGACTGTGATGGAACTATTCAAGAAGCTCGGTCCGCGCGTCATCCTCGTGGAGCACAGAGGCCGGTTGACGGGTCTAGTCACGGTCAAGGATTGTCTGAAATACCAATTCCAGGAGGAAGCTCACGAGAACCCGCGCGATGAGGCCGGTGTGAAAGACAGCCAGGAGAAACTTTGGGTTGTCATGAAGAAGGTGGGCACTTGGGTCGCTGGCAAGGTAGGGAGGGCTAGCGGAGGGCGTCTGAGACTGGGCCACGAACGTGTTAGTTCAGGCATGAGTGCTGGGTCGGGAGGTGGCGGCGGCGTTGGTTTTGAGCTTGATGATCGGCGAGATATATAAGTCGATGTGTACTTCGTGTATTGATGTGTGTCTTTATATTGTTCACTGTTGTCAAAGACCCTATTGATGTATTCGCAACCCCTCTCCTGATAATTCTGCACGCCACTTTCAGGCACATACCTCAGTCAGGCACATACCTCATCTGGCCTCGATATGATCCGCACTCTCTTCCCTTTGCAGCGTATCTGCCTTCACTCCATCTTTCTCCTCCACATTCTCTCCCAGCCCCATCGCGGCAGCATTGCTCTCCACATCTTCTTTCAAGCTGATTATGACCGGCTGGCTCCTGTGCCAGAGCTGTTTGGCGCCTTTGTTGCCCTCTCTGATGAAAAGGTAATCGACTTCTTCGAGAGTCCGGTTCGCTGTCTCCGGGTAGAAAAAGTACACAAGGGGGACGAAGGCGAAGTTGGTGCACATGAAGATGAGATATGCTTTCCAGGCAAGCTGGGAGGGTTTGTTAGTGGGCGTGCGACGGTATGTGCGTTGTTCGAGAAACTCACGTTGGAGATCAGGGATGGGCTGATCATGACGACCACAAAGTTCTAGAAGAATGCCTATTAGAGAGAGCGAGCATGGAATATATCATACTGTTTTCACTCACCCATAACCAGTTCGAGCTGATTCCAATTGCAGTGCCTAAAATTCAGACTGTCAGTCTCCGACTATAATTGACTTTCAGATAGAAAGGCATGAAACATACCTTTAGCTCTGGCATGCAGCGGCAAGATTTCTGGCACATAGCTTCTTTGAATTAGTAGACGACCCGAGAGAACCAATTCAATCGTGACTTACACCCAAGGAATGCAGTTGACCGAAGCACTGGATAGTGTTAGCAAAGAAATACCAAGCAACCCAGATATCAAGAACACTTACCCAAATATCAGCATGTAGGTGAACAAGAACGCAACGCTGGCAGAGGCTGTGCTTTGCTGCAAGCTCTCGCTGTATGGCGCCCGAGAGAAACTGAGTAGGATCGAGAGCATCATCATTGAGAGACCTAGACCAAACGACCCATACATCATCGGCCTCCTGCGTCCGAACCGATCGAGGAATATCGTTGGGAAGATAGAGCCGACGATGAACATGCACTGGACAGCGCCGCCGATCAGTAAGCTCATGTTGGGGTCGAGGCCGACGTTCTGTTCCAGAAGCGAAGGGACGAAGTATCTTGCGTATTAGTCAGTTGTCTGTGTTGTCATTCCATAGAGTCTCAAGAGATATTCTTACACAATGAGATTGATCCCGCCCATCTGGTTCATGAATTGCATGCCATAAGCCAGCATCACTCTCCTCCCAGTCTGAACTTCGTCGCGCTTGAAGAGCTGACTCCACTTATATTCTCCCTGTTTGTGTTCGAGCTCAATCGCATCGAGGATTTCTTTTTGCTGTGTCGAGACTTTGGGGTCATCTGCTCCAGCGTCGTAGACGTCGCAGAGAACCTGCAGCGCCTCCTCGTTGCGGCGATGAGCATAAAGCCAACGAGGAGATTCGGGAATACCGAATACGAGGACAACGACGACCTGGTATACGTTAGCAAAATCTCTCGTTGGAATAGGGAGAAACGTCTGGCTGATACTCACGAGAGCAAAGACAACTTGCAATGCTATCGGCACACGCCACGCGATGCTACCATCAATGAAGCTCATTCCATAATCTGTGTAGTATGCAACAACAATACCTACACCGACCATAAGGGGCCCCGATGACACCAATCTACCACGTCGCTTCGCATCGCATAGCTCGCTTTGGTACATCGGGACAGTGCTCGTCTCGATACCGGTCCCGATCCCAGTGATGTAGCGAGCAATCATGATTTGGGCGACGGAGTAGGAAGTGCATTGTAAGATTGCACCAACGATCTGAAAGGCTTAGTTAGCAGATATCGTGGAGTAGTGTCTGAGAACGGCGTAGGCATACGATCCACAGCATGGCAATCCACATGCAAAGTCGTCTCCCGAGTTTCTCTCCAACGAGGAATGTCAAGATGCATCCGGAGAAGGCGCCGAGGTTGTATATGCTGACGATGATGCCTTCGAGAGCGGTGCCAGGATTGCCGAACGTGGCTTTCCAGTCTTCGTTGCCGACGATGCCGCTGAAGACGCCTTGGTCGTAACCAAATAGGACTGGGAATGACTATTAGCGATATCCGACTGTAACCATCTGATGTGTGAGGGTCGTACTGAACGCCATTTGGCAGCTCACCACCACCGCTACTTGCAGGCGCCATCCCCTCCCGAACCAATTCTGTTTCATTAGTTGGCCCATTCTGGCTTCTTTGCGGTTGCCGGAGATGTTCAGCGATTGATGGAGAGGTGTCGCAAGGGATTCACTTCCTCAAAAACAACCGAAGGGTAGAACATCGCAGTAACGAAAGTAATGATAGGAGAGCCCCGAACATATATAAAGGCGTCCATCGAGCCGCGTGGCGGAGCGTGAATGCAGATCCCACTCGTCAGTCATCGCCATTTCAAACCTAAGACGCCCATTCACAGACTATACAACTAGGGTCGACCAGACACAAAGCTCGCAGCATATCGAACAGCCGTTGCATGACGCGCGAAGCACGAGGGTGGCGCGGAGAGAGTTCGCTAAGCTCCAACCCAAGCTTCAGCCGCGAGCGTCTTGAACGAACTTGAGTTCCAAAGGTTCGATATAGTCGGATGAAAGACCACGCGACGGTGGGAGAAAGGTTCGTACTCCTCGGAACACCAGGCGCGATCGGCATTGATGGACAGCACTCGTGCTTAATCTTGCTTTTCCGGGGAATCTGGGGTTTGGAAGGGCTTCGCTGGCCTATGGGGCAAATGTAAGCGCCGCTGGTTATGCACGCAAGGGTTCTGGTGTCAGAGAGTGTAATTATACGGGACGGGTTGATTTGTGAATGTTCGTAATTTGTACATTGATTTAACATGCAGGGTATCCTCTAGACACTAAGAGATGGGGGGCGCTGTGTTACTCTTCACATTGCAGTCTACGCAAATGGCAGCTTTACGACAATCCGCGTTGGCGGTTTATGAAGTATGCGACGGGTATGGATCGCTTGCTTTTGCAATCGCCAACGCGACTTCTTCGTCTTCATCCTCATCGACGTACTCTGCATCCACGCCCGGCAAACAGAACAAGTCATCGGTTCCCAGGCCGTGAGGAACACGCTCGCGTTTCGCCTCTTGTGCATCGCAACCGCCAACGTGCTCGCGGAATTGTGCAAGATACTCTGACTGCAACAGGTTTGTCTGCGTGAAGCTCGAATGCTCGCCGCGGTGGTCAAGAAGCGGCAGATGAGAGAGCTCAGGGAGATCGCCTTTGAAGGGCAACTTTTCGTGAAGAGCTTGGGAACCTGATACAGGCTGCTTCTCCCTGTGAGGGACGATTCGAGGTGCTTCGTCCGCGATCAAGAATGCTTCCTCTTCCGGATGGTAAGGCGGTTCGGGCGAATCTTCCTCTTTGCGACCCTTGTCTTCCCGAATGAATTCCTCGGGCAGTTGGGCGAGCTCATTGTGGACCGTGACAAATCCTTCCGCAGGATGCAGCATGTGCCAGTTCCTCGCACGCATGAGCTCGATCATGTACTCCATCCACGCAGGCTCCGTCTCGGAGACCTGTTTCCTCGTCTTCTGGACTTTCCCGCTGTGGCTGGCTGCCAGTCGATTCGAGACAAAGTCATGGAAGGTAGCCCACTTTTCACTAAAAATCAAGCTAGCAGTCGAAGAAGGTGCTTGATAGATGAAGGGCGAGGGTCCGTTTTCGTTCGCCTTTTCATCATCAAGATACTTTTGACTTTGCATTCTTGCTAGTGTCGGTGGAGCGAACGGACCAGTGCCGTTAATGAAGGCGGATGGAACATCCAAGGAAACTCCAAAGAGCTCGCCGGAGTATGGAGTGCCGTATGACGAGTATCGATATTCTAAGATCACGTAGTGCAGATAGTGAAGATATTGAGGGCTGATCTCGGCTTGCGGTGACAGAAGGAAGACATGGTTGTCCGGGGAAGTTGGAAAAAACGACTCCAAGAAACGCAGCGATGACTGCTCGGAGCTGGCGTGGTTGACAGGAATCCGGTGGCGCAGTGTGAGCGTATTCGGGCTCATGGGAGACTGGCCATCGCCCGGCGGCCAATTCATGTCACGTAGATAATTACCAGCGAATCTGTCGATTGAGTTTGGCAATTCCACTGTCAGTCTTGGTGGGCGCAGGCCTTCATAGTCTGCATCCTCTAGACTTTTCAGCAGCCTGATCAAACCACCCGAACTCTCTTTTGGTGCATGGATGAGGATATCGATCTGCGGCTTGAACCAGCTCGACAGACTGCCCGAATCCAGTCGTGTCATCCACAGAAAAGTTTCGTACGCGCCTGCGGGAATCTCGATTACAGGGCGACCATACTGCTTTCCCTTCGATCGCATGGCGCGCGTGAATGGCTCATCCTCCATTGCACTGTCATCCGTGATGATGGCTTGCGGATGCATGTACTCATTGATATGCCTCATGGCTCCTGCCACAGATCCCTCCAACCTCAAGTTGGTGCTGTATTCACCGTAGTCCCCTCGAGCATCGTGAAACAAGACTGGGCAGTCATCGCTGGAGACACCGTTGATTTCCAGTACTTGCTCCATTGACAGCGGATCACGGCCGAACAGAGCCAAGTGTACATAGTTCCTGTTCCACCACGCCATATCACAAGCCATGGGTATAAGGTTGGCCACGCTCTTTAAGGAAGAAGCTGCGAACAGCACATTGCGGTTGTTGTTGCGTTGGCCCATGGATCGGCCAATGGCGTGTAGGCTTGAAGCCAGTCGATAGTATTTGATCGGTCCATCGTAGTATTGGTTATCGCTCTCGTCGTCGTCCGGGTCAAGTGGTGTTCGAGGAGGTGCTCCCGTAGGCTCGCTGGTTGAATACCTTGGAGGGGCCACATATGGCGCGGCCGCAGCGGGCTGGCCATATTGCCGTCCGTCGACCCGTCGCAGATCGGCTGGAGGATTCGCAAAGAAGAGGTATACAAGGGCTATACCGGCGATTAAGGAGAAGAGTCGACGTTTGCGCCAGCGCAAAACGTTGAAGCCATTGTGGAATGAAGGTGATCGCTTTGGGCGGAAATCGTCGTCGCGCTTCCCAAGCTCCTCGTCTTTGCTCAAGACGCGGGAATGGTATGGCATTCTGGCGATTGTAGGTGCTTGCGCATGCGAATGATCCGCTCTAACATGCTCATAAATGTTGGCGCATGTTTCGGAGAGGCTAGTCTCAGGGCGGCCACGTGTCGAGGGAGAAGGAGAGGTAGGGACTGCCAGAGCACGGCTACTGGCTTATGCGAGTCGCTGCTGAATACGCAAGTCAAGGCTTCAAGATGATCGTAAGGAATGGTATGGCACGTGAGGTACTGCCTTTATCGTGAGAGTCGTAGCGGCATGAAATAGAGGTCTAGCTGCGATGGGTGATGTAGGATGAACCCTGGCGAGTTCGCGCCGAAGTGCCGCTCTGCTACGTCAGCCGCAGTAGTGGCCCACTGATTCATCATCAACCCACCCTGAGAATAGGAGATAGAAAGGACTGCTGGGATACCAATAACGACAAAACAAGAAAACATCACAAGTGTTTGTTTGAAAGACTCCTGATCATGGTCGTTCATTGGCTCCACGAACGTGCTAGCTCTATACAAATTACCACCCGATAAGAGGCTCCATCTTCGCCCACAAACCTCCTTCCATCTTGCTCGTGATGCCATGTTCAAGATGCAATTCCTGAGACTGTCTATCATCGCCGGTGCCAGCCCACTTCAAATCAAAGCTACCTACCAGACCGGCAAGTAAGTGCTTCACCTCAGCTCTTGCAAACCGCTCACCAGTGCAGACGCGAGCGCCAGCGGAAAACGACAAGAAAGCCCTCCTGTCTTCCGCACCTCCAAGGGCTGGATCTTCCATCCATCGGTCTGGGTCAAAAGACTGAGGGTCTTTCTTCCAGAACTTTGGTGAGACGTTGTACGCACTGATGGGGATGACGAAAGGAGTACCCTTCGGGAAAGCTTGACCAGCAACAACTGTGGGTTCGATGTTTCGACGATGCATCATGGGAACTGAATGGTGCAGGCGGAAGACTTCGTTGCACACGGCTTGGAGATACGGCAGACTTTCGATATCAACACCATCCGTGGCCTTCTCGTTCGGCATGTTTGTCGGTGGCTTCAGATTCTGCCTGACCTCCTCACTGAGACGGCGCTGCACTTCTGGATTTTTGCACATTTCCCAGATGGCGGTGTTGATTGCAAAGTGGACCGTGTCATGACCAGCACCGAGAACGGTCATACTCTGGTTAATAAGCGTCTCTTTGTCACGAACGCCACCGTTAGCCATAAGAACACCGATCACATCGTTGTTGGCATCTTCGGCCAGCTTTTCCTTGCTATCGAGCATAGCACCCCGTTCCTCAATGAACCTGCCGGTGCACTCCCTTACGGCACCGACGGCCGTTCTGAGGTCCTGATTACGTTTCATGGGCAGGCGGTCGAGGAGCCATGAAGGCATCACAAGCGCGAGCAAACGATATTTTTGAGCGCTTTTGCTGGGATTGAATCCGTGCGCATAATCCGTGGCGAGCTGGTTGTTTGGGTCCTTGAGGCAATTGAAGTCCAGACCAAAGCCAGCAATGCCAATGACATCCAGGGTGACTTGGTGCAAGTAAGTTCCAAGGTCGGTAAGAGAGGACTCCTTTCCTTGTTTGTTCTGCGCAGCCTCCTTGAGCGTGTCGATGAGCTCCGCGGTCTTGCGCTCAAAGACCGGGTACAAGTTCTTGATCTGGCGGACTTTGAACGCAGGTTGGATTGCTTTCTTCTGCGTTTTGTGGGCTTCACCCTCAACAACAACCAGTCCATCGCCCAGGAGAGATCTAATGATCTTTGTGATTGGTGGTGGCTTAATGAAGGAATAAGGTTTCGTGATGAAGATGTCCTGAACAGCCGCTGGATCCGTCACCAGGACTTTCTGGATGTTCAAGATTCCATGATATCTGATAAACCCATCATTGGGGATGTCCTGTGCCCATTGTGCCAACTGACCGGGACCTGGTTCGATGAAGAATCGTTTGTGTGCTGGTCCTTGGTCGGGTGCCGGTAAGTGTCTGATGGGACTGAAACGCGGTTTGATGAAAATTTTGTGGATCAGCAGCAACAGCACTGAGCTTGCAATGGCTAATTGCAAGGCTGTCATTGTCTTCTTCTCGTTTGTGCAGCTTGCAAATGGTCGTCTCAGAAAGCACAGTATGGATCTAAACCAGACCACGAGTGACAACAGATCAATAATTCCAAGCTGATGTCAGCCTTGAACGTGCACTTTCCATAAACGCACAAGTGATTGTGAGAGTGGGTCACAGAAGACACAGATCAAACGCAAGCATCCCAATTGGTCTCAAGGTGAGGCCTCAACTCCTTTATCAGGGTCTCTCCTGTGGAATTGGTGACATGATCTTGCATAGCTTTCGATGAGAAACTGTTTGATCGTCGAGCGCGGGCCATCGGACCGATCTACTGGAAACTTTCTATACGTTGGAGATCTTCGGCTCTCCCTCTTAGTAGGCTTACTGTTAGCCAAAACCGTTGGAGCTTTTGCAAGTCCGGAGCGAATGATGTAGTATTCCATGGATTTTTGGGCTTGGGGACAAGAACGCTTGGAATGAGGATCTCTCGAAGCCTTGAGAAAAATGTGTTCTCATGAGATACCTGTCTTCGTCCAGCGGAGGCCCATTTGATTCTTCTCTCAAGCATTGTCCCCAGGTCATGTCTTTGAAAGATGCAAAAAACATATCAGTAACATAGTGGAGTGATGACGAACGCAAAGATGTGATGCGGTGAGGTGGGAACTGATCGACCGCTATTTTGCATCAGCCGAGCCAACAGCGCGGTTCTCGCGTCTCTCAACGTCCAGTCGATCAGGGCCATCGCCATCACCCTGCTAATATAGAACAAGAAAAGCAAAGGGAACCAACCGTTGCTATCAAAGATCGTACGGATATTCTACGGTCACGACTGTTACGCAAGCCGCGTCATTCAACGCATCCCCACCGTTATCATGTGGATGTAGCACGAGCATCATGGTAAATCCACGCGAACGCGAAGGAATCTGACCCAGAGATTTGGAAACATTGGTGACGATGATCTTTACGAAGTCTTCTTTCTCTTCAACCGCTGTACTCGTACGAGTTCCCGAAAGAGCAAGCGCTGGGGCGCACAAGCGAATGTTTCCACAATAACGAACAGCGACTGGGAAACCGTTGTGATCATGTTGATGTCTTGGTTGAGCGATAGTCGCATGCGCGGCTGCCATGTGACAGAACGCCCAACTTGAGTGACGTTCTTCGGTGCAAGAGCATCTGGTTTTATGGGATTGTTGTTTAATCCCGCTCTCCATTATTATTCCACGATCAACATCAGCCTCTACTGACCATACGTTCATCACGCAACGATCGCGTGTGTACTGTCATTTACGGGAAGGAGTTACCATGCTCAGTCTACCAGCGCTTTTGTTCTTCGTCATCTGGGGTGCTGTTGTTTGGAGCGCGCACGCAGTCCATGTTGTTCTTAAGCAAAGATCATTTGCCAGACGCCATGGCTGCCAGAAACCGAAGACGCTGGAACAAGAATCCAGCCTGGGCTATGGCATGCTTCGCGACTCATTTCAAGCACTGAGGAGTTCGACATATCTTTCACTCGGCAGACGACGATTCGAAGCCCACGGCGACACGTTCAATTTCAAGCAGCTAGGAAAACTCGGCGTCCTTACCAATGATCCCGCGAACGTAAAAGCGATTCTCTCCAGCCAATTCCAGGACTTTGGTGTCGGCAAGCGGAGAGCGGAGGCTTTCGAACCCTTGATCGGCCATGGCATCTTTACAGCAGATGGTGCTGCCTGGGAAAAGGCGAGAAAGCTTGTCCGACCAAGCTTTGGGCGTGGGCAGCTTGACGATATTACGATATTCGAACCCCACTTGCAGAACCTCATTGCAGCATTGCCTGCTGATGGTCAATCTGTTGACCTTCAACCACTTTTCCAAGGTCTGACGCTGGACGTCTCGACAGATTTCTTGTTTGGCGAATCAACGGATGTGCAGTGCTCGTCTACAGCGGCTTCTGCAGGCAGAAGTTTCGCCAACGCGTTCGATCGCGCACAAAAGACCGTTGTCAGCGCATTTGCCCTGGGATCCGTGGCCTGGCTAGACCCGCGCTCGAGATTTAGAGAAGACCAGAAGACCGTACAAGATTTCATGTCCAGATACGTCGACATAACGATGAGCTCGGAGAAGAGTAATGTCAAACAACAGCAAGGGAAGAATACGAGGTATAGCTTTGTCGAGGCCTTCTCAAAGTTGACAAACGATCGGGCTGCGATTCGTGGTGGGCTTTTGAACCTTCTTCTAGCTGGACGAGATACAACCTCCAGCCTTTTGAGCAACTTGTTCTTTGTACTTGCGCGGCATCCACATGCATATCAAAAGCTCGCCGAGGAAGTCCAGAGTACATCCCACAAGGCCGACCGCCCACCTAGTCTCGAGGAGCTACGATCTATGAAATACCTGCGAGGATGCATCAACGAATCACTTCGACTGCACCCACCTATACCGCGGAACTCGAGGGAAGCGCTCAGAGATACCACTTTACCAGTTGGCGGCGGACCTGACGGAACGGAGCCAGTCTTCGTACCTCAGGGTACGCAGGTTGGATACCAAGTATTCAGTATGCACCGCAGGAAAGATGTTTTCGGCGAGGATGCAGACGAGTATGTGCCTGAACGCTGGACCGAGAGGAATCTCCGCCCTGGATGGGCTTACTTGCCATTTAACGGCGGACCACGGATATGCATAGGCCAGCAATTTGCAATCAACCTGGCCTCGTACATCGTGTGTAGGATGGTGCAGCAGATCCAGAGCATAGAATGCTGTGACGCTCGACCATGGAGAGAAGGGTTGGGCATCTCTTGCTCCACAGGCGACGGGACCTTCGTTCGACTACACTGGCACGATGAAGCCAAGTCAGTGACGACTTGACGTGTTGTATGATACAAGATAAAGTTCGTCTGTTCAGTTATATTTCTGCATTGAAGTGCCACATGTCTGTGCGGGTAAGACTGCTTCGTCCAGTCTGCCAGATGTTTCCAAGACTTTGGCGAAGAATAAATTGATCCCTCTTGCTTTCGTCGGGCGCATTGCAATTCCATGGCATGATAACCAGAAGTCCTCTAAGCGGCTGTTTGTAAGTCAGAATGATGTGCCATGCATTTTCTTCCACTATTTTGAGCTCTTCAAGCAGTGTTAGCCCGCAGACTTGTTGCTCTGTGCAAGATTGATTGCACGTTCCTGTGCAGAACCTGATGCTCTATCCATACATGCGTTGAAGACAGACACCGGAAGAGAAGGCAAGGTGAGGTGTTGAGTTTCTGTAATCCATCCGGTGACGCCGCTCAGGACTCGGCCGAGCTAACCCCGCTTTCGTATAGCTGAAGATGTAGGTTCTGGAACTTTTTGGCCTTGACATTTTACATTTTTCTCCAACTCCGCCAAAATGTCTACACGAAAGCACAACGAGTTTCTGGATGTCGACGAGAGCGAAAACGAGGCGTCTGATGGCTACCAGTCCGACGCGCACGAGGAGAGCAGGGGAGCGATTGCTGGGCGCAATGCGAAAAGGCGCAAAGTCGATCGCAGCGATGAAGACGACTCCGAAGATGAAATAGACGTCCCAGCAAAGGCACCAGCAGTAAAGAAGACACAAAAAGACGAGAGATTCGCCAAGCTCCAGGACTTCGAGGACGACGACCAGGCAGAAGACGGCGAAGACGGAGAAGGAGATGCGGATGATGCAGCGGAGGAAGATCTCGCTCAGACTGGCACAGTGACAGGACAAGGTGTGCCAAAGAGCGTTCTAAGAGCCGAGAAGGCGGCTAGAAAGAGCGGTGTTGTGTACATATCTCGTGTACCACCTTTCATGAAACCGCACACTCTCAAACACTACCTGGACCAACATGCGCCAAAAGGTCTCGGCCGAGTGTTCCTCACGCCAGAAGATCATACACGGTATCTGCAGCGGAAGAAGTCCGGCGGCAACAAGAAGAAGAGCTTCACAGATGGTTGGGTCGAGTTTGTTTCCAAGACCGATGCGAAGAATGCTGCTGCGATCCTGAACGGCAACATCATCGGCGGAAAGAAAGGCAACTATTACCACGACGATCTGTGGAATATGAAATACCTGAAAGGCTTCAAGTGGAGTCACCTGACGGAACAAATTGCGGCGGAGAATGCAGAGCGCGAGGCAAGGATGAGAGAGGAGATTCGACGAACGAGGAAGGAGAACAAGGCTTTCGTGGAGGATATCGAGCGTGGAAAAGCTTTGGAAGGGATGGAGAATAAGAGGAAGGCGAAGGGTACTGTTACCTCGTCGAAGAAGCCCGAGAGGGAGTTTAAGCAGGCAAAGGCACAGGGCGCCAATTCGAGAAGTAAAGAGGCTCAGCAACCGGATGTGAAGAAGACTTTGAGCATGATCTTCTAGCCCTGTATTCTAATAAACGAAGTCACCCCACCTCAGGTGCTACTCAACAGTTCTCGTGAAGCAGATATCAAGTAATTCGTAATCTTCTCCTACTGTTCGAGAAGAAAACCTACATTCAATTATTTTTCGTATGTTATAGTGATCTAAAACTCAAACATAAATCCATATGCAGATATATTCGAGATGGCACACTAAACGCCATGTCATAATGTGTATACTGCGGTGGCAGACTACTGTCAATACGTGCGTATGTAGGTACATGTAGCCACAAAGTCCCGCTTCTATCGTCGACTTTTCTTGCGGCTTTGCAATCGAGTCGATGATGAGTCTTGATTGACTTGTTCACAAGATAGAATCTCGAGAAGTCGCGCTGTACATTAATGCAAGCCTCTTGTCATCAAGATGGCGATGACCAGGGCAATCAAACAATGGGCCAAAGGACTCGAAGAAACATCCTCTGAGGATACTGTCAACGACATATCGAAACACTTGGGCAAATCTTATACGATATACGGCACAATGCTCATACTACCACCAACTCTTTTTGACTCAAAACAATGGAAGTTCATCTTAGATCAAGGCAATGAAGCTACGCAGCGACTATTCGACTGCATCGCCCAACATCTCAAAATCTCACACATTGCTTGCACGAAACCGATACCGCTCCAAGACGACACCCAACAGATCGAGAACGTGATACGGTCACCCAAAAACTTCACGCTTTTATATGGAGACTTTGGCCCGGATGAATGCTCATATCCACCTTCTGCTGAAGATTTTAACGCCGCATACTGGGTGACAGCGAAGCAAAACGGTATCGCGCAAACTTGGGCACCCAGGTGGACCATGTTCTCCCGAGGAAATATTAGCGAGAAGCAGAGAGTCCTGGAACTGCCTTCAGTCAAAGCGGCTGTAAATGAGGGCGAAAAGAGCTCTGCAGGATGCGCTGCTGTCGACTTGTATGCAGGCATCGGCTATTTCACTTTCTCGTACCTCAAGGCAGGCTTCAGCAAAGTACTTTGTTGGGACCTGAATCCATGGAGCACTGAAGGTCTCCGACGAGGGACTGCTGCGAATAAGTGGCAATCTATCTTGTCAGATGAAGGAGTGGACCTAAACAATATGGCAAGGAGCAACGCCAGATGCCTGATTTTCAACGAGTCGAACATACACGCTGCAGCAAAAATCAACACCATGAGAGCAGATCTGCCGCCGATACGACATGTCAATTGTGGATTGTTGCCGACATCAAAGGATAGCTGGGATGTTGCTTTCACGGTACTGGATCCAATATTGGGCGGCTGGATTCACGTCCATGAGAACTTCGATCAGCGGGAAATTGAAACAAAAGGCGAAGAAGTCAGAGCCGAGTTCCAGCGTAAGCTCGAGGATACGCCAGGAGGCAAAGAGAAGCAAGTGTTGTTGGAATACATCAATCGCGTCAAGACGTATGCTCCTGGCATTTATCATGTAGTACTGGACATATATATACCGCCTCGTCAGGCTCCTTGAGGCCTGGATGAATGCTCAAAATAATGTACAGTCCACTTCATGTTCCACATCAAAAGTTGCTGGCGAACCAAAAAGCAAGGCCAATAGACGCCCAAGCTATGGCATGTGCGTAGGAGGACTCTGCGTGGATGTCTGCAACATACCAGAAAGTTGCCCACGCCCATATTATCGCGGCGATCACCCAGAACCACTCCCGATTGAAGCGCATATCTGCCGGTTCTAGGTCTTCCAGCGCCCTTGTAAAATCTTGTGTATTCATGATTGCAACTCGGCGCTTATGCGTTGCGCCGAAACTTCATGGGAATGTTGGCCTCGATTATGGGCATGCGATCCATCTGCTCTTGCCTCTCCTGCTGTGCCTCCATCTGCTCGTGCTTGCGGAAATGCTCGATGTCTTCGGGATGCGTCAAGTCCTCCTCTCGGGTGTTCTCATCGTGGTACTTTTCCCAGTGGTGGATCTCATACTCGTACTCGTCGTCTCCGTGGTGCCCCGGTCCAAACCCGAAGTCGGGAAGCGTCAGACCTTTCGCAATGCCGACAGTGTACTCTGCGTAGGATACGGTGCCACTGCCGTCGCTGTCGAAGAGCCCAAGGACCTTGTTCACAGCGTCCTCCTTCTGTTGAGGGGAAATGTGTCGGGTCGATTCGTCCTTCAGGCCGTATGTTTTGAGGATGTCGTCGCGAGACCACTGGTTGCTGCTATCGTAGTCGTGAAGGTTGAAGAAAGAACCGGCGTCGAAAGAGTTGATGTGATGCTCCTCTAAAGAAATGTCTGGTCAGCCCATATCGCATCGCCATTAAGGTTGTTGTTTCGTGCTCACCAGCCATATGCCGGGTCGCCCAGTCCGCATCAGCAGCTACAGGCTGTTGGTCGTGGCCACCATGGGCATGCACATAGGCGACAAGGCCCAGGGTTATTACGCTTGAAATGGCATGCATTGCTGTGATTGATTTGCCCCTCGTGTTCGGTGATCCTTGCCCGCTGTCGCATTTCATCCCTTTCACGTCCACCACCCAGGTTCCAGGTCGGGAAGCCGTCCCGGAGGTTTTGGCAGCCTAACGCCGGAGGCCGGTCCACAAACCAACCTCGCGACATGGACGATTTGCGGCATGTTTGCCCTGCGGTACGAAAAATAATAAGACGGATGCTCGAGATACACTCGCTTGTATAGTAGGCTTTCTCTAGTCACGATCTTTGCGCTGGACTTCAAGCTCTTTTTCTGGTTCTGAGAAGATCATACTTTGCCGTGATACTCACTGGCTGGCAACAACCGAGAACGAGCATGGCCTGACGACGATCACTTCATCCTGTTGTAGCTCTGCTGAGGTTGTCTGGACTGATGCGAACACCATGCACTTTTGTGGATCTGGAACCTGGCGTTTAAGGATCTCAACCCCCCACAATGGCCGTAAAGAAAATCGAGCGACAATGCACAGTCGTCTTACACGATGATAGAGTTTCTCAAGAAGATGTGCTATGCGGCAACGACATATTGCCGGAAGGCGGTATGGGGATCTTGAGTGCTAAGAACGCCATTCCTATCCATATACTGGCAACGACGCGTGCTCTGATACCTAAGGAAATTTCTCTTCACGTCACCTTGGGAGAGCGTTTCTTGTTTGAGAACCGCATGTCCGCAACGGTGACCATCATCAACGACGACAATGAGGCCACTGCAAATCATGTGGAGTTCTTCTTCCGAGATATCTGCCTCTCCCGAGCGGATATGTGGCAAATGACGCGGTCGATGGAAGGCGGAGTGATTTACAAAAACCAGGAGATTAAGTTTCTCGGAAAGAACACTGCGATTGCGCGGACGATCTATATCAATGGACAAGAAGCAAACTCTGCGCTTGTCCGGCAGCCAACAACCAAGCCCATCTTCCGCAGTGGAAGTGCTAGATTCACTTTGCTGATACAAGTGTCCCGGGAGATGCTCGAACGCTGGCTTGGAGGTCATTTGATGTTTGAGAGTCTCATCGAAGGATATTTGACCGAATTGTTTCGACGATGGGAAGATCTAAAAATGAGACATCACTTCTCGGTTGTCCTGTTTGGAAGGAGTGTTGGCTACACGCACCGTCCGACAGAAACTGGTGCGACATCCTACGGACACGATGACTTCTTCCACGTTGTATGCGAAGATGTTCCAGGCTCGGATTGGCGAACAATTCTACTCAACTTGAAACACGCTTTCAACAGCTCGCGTCTGCCACGACAGGTTTCGCTCGCACGTGAGGGAAACCTCCTGGAGGCAATCTACACAGCTACTCTGGACGTTGTGAATGACAGCACGGATCCACATCTTTCAAATACTGGCATCTCCATAATTGCGATCACCTCAGGATCAGGATTCTTTGACAGCGATCACAGTTTGCTCAAGCAGACCACGAACCTTCTGTTGGGTAACAGTATTGGAGTCGACATAGTGGCCTTATCGCCCAAGCCTTTGCACCCTGTACCGTTATTCAAGTACCAAATTGGGCAGCAAGTCGAATACGCACTCCCGCATTGGGCGGATATCTCTTACTGGCAATGGTCAAATCACAGCCCGAGGTGGTCATTAGCCGAATCTGCCGACGTCAAAGATATTGCCATTGCACCGCTCAAACTAGATGCTTCAGGAACAGCATTTCCGTCGGGTGCGAGTCTGATGTCTAAGTTTGATAGTGGAAGATTCGCCAGTGAAGACTCAATACTGGATGACCGTAGTGCTCTGCCACGAGCAGACATTGGTCCCGATCTTCTAAAGTCTTTGCGGTCTAGCACCAAGACAAGCAAGATGTCTCTGTCTGATCGCCCTGTCGGAGATGGTGCTGCAAGATCCGTTGTTTCCAAGTCAAGCAGTACCTTTCCCAGGCCCAAAAAGGAGAGCTCTTTCCATCCACTCTTGCAATCTGGTAAGAAGATAAGCTTAGGCCCGCGCGGAATAGCACCTGTGAGTGGTGTCGCCAGTACGACCATCTCGACGGAGTATGCGAGTCATGGAAAGGATGTACAGCCCACAACATTCACGCCGAATGAGGCCTCCAGTGGCCTTGCAAAGCAAATCCGACAGTCTCTCGCTAGGAAATCGTCCTCTCATAGCCTGGCATCCCAGCCAAGCAATGAGCAAGGCCGAACCACAAAGCCAATTGACATACATAGTGGCTCGATGTCAGCCATCGACGAGACCAATCACGCAAGCGAGGAAACGCAGGCGGCACAGCCGCATGTGGACTCCCCTGCAGCGGAACCATCGCCTGAGCTATTGTCCAAGACCCCTAGACCGTTCGCATCGCAAAGCACTTTACCGGAAGTGGAAGCCAAAGAACTCGCTCAGCAAGCCCTTACTCCTTGGCTCACTCTTGTAAATCCATGCAACCCTCGACGAGACAACATGCGCATCGCTAGCCAATACCGAAAGTGGCATCATGTGTTCCCAAAGGCCATTGATTCAGGGTCCTTCAAATGGGATTCGATGGGCGCGCCTGCATCCCTTCCTCTCTCAACCGATTTTGCCCCAACAGCGCGAGAGCTCGACAAACATTATGACCATAAGCTACGACGCTTGATTTTATCAGGGCTTACTGACAGCCCCGATGAGTCTGCAGGTTTGATCCATAAGCTCATTTCGTTGCGTTTGGCTCGTGGCTTTCAACTAGTAGCAAAATCCACGAAATCGAGCTCAACCAGCCTGAGGACTCTACAAGGTCCGATCCTCATGTCTGTGGGAACGCTATATCATGAGATTGAAATTGTGTCCAATCTCGAGCTTCAGGTTATTGAGTATCATCCGAACACCCATGAAGAGTTTGTTCCTTTGACCGCAGACGGTACGAAACAAGAGTACAGACCCCGTTTGGGTTCATCAAGCACTACAATAGACGTCCAAAAGGGTCTAGAGAATCTCGATTGGGCATCACTTGATCAAGCCTTGGTGAATGACACGGCCAATTTACCCGTCATCGGTGCCTCGCAAATGAGATTTGTGCTGTTACCCACCGAGATCACAACACGAGCGGAAGGAGGAAGCAACACCATCAGGTCCCGTGATTTGTCGGAGGAAGAGAAACGGATCGATGGTATCCAGAGATTGACACAGCTCTGGCAACGACATCGTCTCATCACACTGGAGGACAAGAGCCATCAAGCATCTCTGGCAAAGCCCAAAGCGATGAAAAGTGTCACTGATCGTGATCCGAATCCCTTGGCGATCGAGTATCAGACAAGAGATCCGAGCATTGTGCTCAACGCGCAAGACACGAGCTTGACAGGCCACTTGGCTGACACCGAAGCCTCTACCCCATTGTTCGCAGAGTCTGAGATGTACCACAGTAGTAATTTCGACCTTGTCAAACTCGTCAAGCAGATGCAAGAGCCACCACCTCTGGGTGTCGAAGTCCGCGATCGGAGGTGGTTCACCCGCATGCACCTGAAGTGTTTCCGTGGCGACGAAATGACAAATTGGCTTCTGGGCGTATTCAAAGACCTGAACACAAGAGAAGAGGCGGTCGAAATGGGCAATGAGCTCATGAACCGGGGGATATTCACACACGTGCGACACAAGCACGAATTTCGAGACGGAAACTACTTTTACCAGATCGCCAGCACGCATCGCACGACGGAGTATCCCGACACTGCAGGGTTCTTCTTGAAGTCGTTGGGAAGATCCGTTCCCGCGACACCAATATCGGAAGTCCGCGGCTCGCCATTGTCAAGACCGCTGGTCCCGGATTCTGATTCTTCCAGCAAGGGCACACCTTCAGTCGTTCCTACGGAGAAAAAACAGATTGCTCTGAGCCAAATGCTGCAGTATAATGTTGATCCTGCCTGCAAATCCATTCGACCTGAGGTCATCAACCTGCACTTTGGTACGTTAAGATTAGTATATGTATTGGGATATCAGCTAACACTCACAGACCGCATCCATAACCCTGAAAACTGTTACCACGTGTACCTCGATTGGCTAGCGACCACGCCAAAGCTAATTCGCGAAGCCCTTAACCGATGGACATCTCTGGCGGAAAGCCACGGCCTGAAGCTGGTTCAAGTACCAATCGCTGAAGCGAGTAGACAGTATTTGACACATCCGCTGGACAAGCCGCAACATGTCCAGCTGGTAGTTCGCCCTCCCGACCGAGCCCCTACAACACCCTACCTCAGCGCACAGTCTCCTGCGTCACGCACTGTTGAAGATCCCGCGCACTACCACAAAGCTCTTCTGCGCAAAGCTGGCTTCGTTCTGGACCTTGAAGCTGCCTCCAGCTTCTCATCGAAACTCGACATCACATATTCTTGGGGGAAACCGGACTACGAGATGACACAATTTGTCCACAAATCCGGTCTCGTGCTGGCTCAGATCTCTTCCAACCTTAAATATGACTTCCTCGTCCTGCCAAATCGCCTGGCTGTGCTGCGATCGAGCTTGGCAGGGAAGCAGTCCGAGAACGTATCGGCAGACGATGTGATCAAATCCTTCAGACTGTTCTGCAAGGACGAAAAGGGACTCAAAGCTATCTATGACGAGGCACGGAGACCGAAAGCGCCAGCTCCCAGTCCTTTTACCAGTGCTGCGATGGCTGCCAACTCAGATGTGGATGTGCCACCTATGCAACTTCCGCCGCATATCCTGCACCGAGTCCAGTCTTGATCGGGGGGCCAAATGTCAATGTGTACATTTTGCATCAATTAGGCCGACAGTCCTTGGAGGGAGTCCCACG
Organism: Cladosporium sp. IMV 00045; assembly: GCA_001931905.2. Taxonomy (NCBI): domain Eukaryota; kingdom Fungi; phylum Ascomycota; class Dothideomycetes; order Cladosporiales; family Cladosporiaceae; genus Cladosporium; species Cladosporium sp. IMV 00045. The sequence continues at coordinate 20,902 of MSJI02000195.1, forward strand.
AATTCGACATAATTAGCCCATGATTAGTTTAATTTAGCCACAAATTTAAATAATGAAGTCAGCAGTCCGTGCATATCCGATCGAAGCATCACTTGCATCAAGAGCTCTATTTGAGCTCTATGCAATACATATAGCTGCCATCGACCTTCTCTTACAAGAGTCACTACATGTTCAGGTCACTAGCTCGTCTCGGTCTCTTCCAACCTCACTTTGCGCCAACACCTCTGAGGAGATCTTTTGCGACGACGTCATCGACCGCGGCAATGGACAAAACCACAGGCATCCTGTCTTGGGCAGACAAATCGACCGGGGAGTTCAAGCGTCAAACATCCGTGTTCAGGAACTTCATTTCAAGCGACCCAAATGCAGAGTTTCCTGCGGAGAAGGGTCGCTATCACCTTTACGTGTCGTATGCGTGTCCTTGGGGTATGAAGGCCGAGTCCAAAACAAAGCTCGCCACCAGCTAACCGTCTCGTCAGCGCATCGTGCATTGATCGTACGCAAACTCAAGGGTCTGGAAGACTTCATTTCCTTCACCTCCGTTCACTGGGAAATGCTTGAGAAGGGATGGCGATTCGCCACCGCCGAAGACAACGAGCCCGGCGAGCACGTGGAGCCCGATCCTATTCACAAGGGATTCACCCACTTGCGCGACATCTACTTTGACGTGAACAAGGACTACGAAGGACGCTTCACAGTCCCGACGCTGTATGATAAGAAGAAGAACACGATCGTCAGCAACGAGTCGAGCGAAATCATCCGCATGTTCTACACCGAATTCGACCACTTGCTTCCGGAGAAGTACAAGAACGTCGTCCTCTTGCCTGAGGACCTCAAGCCCAAGATCGAAGACACCAATGAGTGGACATATAACGACATCAACAACGGTGTCTACAAGTCTGGCTTTGCTTCGTAGGTCTCTTGACACTTAGTCGACTTTCACCCATACTAATCAAACCACAGGAGCCAAGAGGCGTACGAAAAAGCTGTGACTCTGCTCTTCAAATCGCTCGACCGTGCAGAAGCAGACCTCGCAAAGTCATCTGGACCTTTCTACTTCGGCGACCGTCTTACCGAGGCCGACGTGCGTTTGTTCACGACCATCATCCGCTTCGACGCAGTCTACGTTCAGCACTTCAAGTGCAACCTCCGCGATATCCGCAGCGGATATCCCAACCTCCATAAGTAAGTGTCACCCTTCCATATCTTCGTGTGGAGCGTGAGCTGACCGTCTTCACAAGGTGGGTGCGCAACCTTTACTGGAACCACGACGCTTTCGGCAGCACGACAGAGTTCACGCACATCAAGAAGCACTACACCAAGAGCCATCGCCAGGTCAACCCATTCTCAATCACGCCATTGGGCCCGGTGCCCGAGATTCTGCCCCTTGATGAAGAGGTGCCCGCAGTGAAGGCAGCTCTGAAATCGTGAGCGCACCTGGAGCAGGGTCAAGCGGGAGGTGAATTGCCTTGTATTCTCTTAGGTCTCGATCACGCGGGTAATGCCGCCGGAGTACTCATTACGACAATCAGTATGAGTCCGGTCAAATGTTGGGACACGTGAAAGCCAAGTCTCAACTATACTGTAATGCACGAGGGTGACTGAAGCCACATTTTCTGTTTCCACCAATTCATTGATTTCGGCCACCAGCAATTATGTATCTTTCCATCCGATATAGGCGATGACCGACGCATATATCATCCTGCCGCTTACCTTGGCATCTCAACCAATTCAGACAGTAGTCCCATGTCAGCATCCACATCCCGAGTCATATCGCGGTGGATAATTAGGTGCGTCGCTGAGAGTAGATTCGTGGCAAAGAGGAAGCCATCAGTATCCTGTAGCGAGTGGCATTGCAAGAAAGCAAATCTCCATAAACCCTGAGATGCCAAACTTTGCCATACTGTGTTTTGTATCTCATCCAAAATCCCATGCAACTATCACTTCCACCATCGGCATCCCCATCGCCCTCGGCACGTGTCGGCAAATGAAGGAATCATGTCCAGTTCCTCCACGCCCCATTGACGCAGATCCCATGGAGATAGTGTGGAGCCCCCAAGCAAACGCAGCGTCTCGTCCCCACTCGCTTGTCGGCGCTTAGTATGAGCTTCGTCTCTTTATGGCATTCCGAAGCCGCCTCACGCTGTCAAGTCTCGCCCGGCTCGATGATCACCGGGTAATTTGTGTGATGATACCAGGGCTCCATGTGTCGGGTCCACGTTGCGGGGGGAGAGATGGGGTTTTGAGTTGGGGGACGTCGGCGAATGGCCGTGGGTCGTTGTACATATTAGAGTTGGGGAGTAACATGTGCGCGCCGGCAAGGGCGACTTTTTTTTTTTTTTTTCCCCTTTCTTTCATATATATCCGGGGCGACTGCTCTAACGCTTCGTGCGGATTTGCAAAGCAGTTTCTGACCTTGCTTCTTGCCGTTCGACATATTGACCCATCATGGATCAACTCTCAGGATGGCGCGTGGCGCACAAACTCGAGAAGAGGGCCCTCCTCATCGCCATCAACTGCGTAGCGGCGCTCAGTATCTTTTTCTTCGGATACGATCAGGGAATGATGGGCGGCGTCAACAATGCCAAAGATTACATCGACCTCATGGGATTCGGACATGTGGACGAGGAGGGCGAGCCTGTCGTTACAGATTCGTTACTTCAAGGAGGGATTGTAAGTCGGGACATGAATTATTCTTGGGAGTCATATTGGGATGCAGGTTCTGATTAGAGACTCAGGTTTCTGTCTATTATCTCGGCACGCTCGTGGGATGCCTCATCGGCGGCTGGGTTGGTGATAGGATCGGTCGTGTTCGCACCATTGCTTTTGGAGCTGCTTGGGCTATCTTTGGCGCTGCATTGCAATGCTCTGCTCAGAATCATATCTGGATGATTTTCGCGCGATTGATCAATGGATGGGGAACTGGTGTTTTGAACAGGTCAGTCATCTCCTTGCACGATAAGTCCACATGGGCGTCTTTACTAACCTCGGAACAGCATTGTGCCAGTATGGGCCACTGAGACGGCGGACCATTCCTCTCGAGGACAGTTCATCGCGATCGAATTCACCTTGAACATTGCTGGTGTGGTGGTGAGTAAGATCCAACGGCATATCAAACTGAGTCCTCATTACTTCCAACAAGATAGCTGATTGCTTCATCTACAGGTAGCCTACTGGCTCGAATTCGGCCTCAGCTTCATCGACAACGGCACCTCACCGATCCGATGGCGCTTCCCAATCGCCTTCCAAATCATCCCCCTACTAGTCCTCTTCGCGATCTGCTGGTTCTTCCCCGAAAGTCCTCGCTGGCTCGCAAAAGTCGGCCGCGACGAGGAAGCGCGCTACATTCTCAAAAGACTGCGCGGCAGCGAGGGCGACGACGCTCTGAGAGCCGAGTCGGAGTACCAGGATATCAAGAACATCGTGATCCATGAGAGGGAGACGGCGCGGTCGAACAGCTATTTCTCCATGCTGTTTGGGATTGGGAGTGGGAAGTTACATACGGGGCGGAGGGTGCAGCTGGTTATTTGGTTGCAGATCATGCAGGAGTGGGTGGGCATTGCTGGTGTGACTGTTTATGTGAGTGCTCGCCCTACTGTATCTTACGGGTCCAACTTTTGACAAATCTGACATGTCGAGCAAGGCTCCTACGATTTTCCGCATCGCAGGGTTCAATTCTGAAAAGAGCCAGTGAGTATCTACTTGATTGATCCCACTTTCGATCCACTTCACCTCGCTAACCCGACAACTTCCTCCAGATGGATCAGCGGTCTCAACAACATCTTCTACATGTTCTCCACGCTCATCTGCGTCTTCACGCTCGATCGCATCGGCAGGCGATGGACACTGTACTGGGGCGCAGTAGGTCAAGGCGTGGCAATGTTCTTAGCCGGAGGGATGTCTCGAGCGGGCCTCAACGCGCGCGCGGCCGGCGACATCGCCTCGGCGAACGCATACGGCGCGGCGGCGGCGAGCTTCGTTTACATTTTCACTTTCGTCTTCGGCGCGACGTGGTTGACTGTGCCCTGGCTGTATCCGGCGGAGATCTTCCCCTTGGAAGTTCGTGCTAAGGGTAACGCCTTTGGCGTTGTTGGATGGAGTAAGTCTTTTGGTCCGTTGAGAGTAATTGCATCGTGATAGACTGACGATGGTGAAGGTATCGGAAACGGATGGCTTACTCTGCTTTGCCCTGTGATGGTGTGTATACGTTGCTGAAGCGACTGTTCATGATGGATCGGCTGACATTCGTATAAAAGTTTTCCTCGATAGGTGAGGCGACATTATATATATTTGGCGCGGCCAACGTCATCGCCATTCCCATGGTTTGGGCTCTCTATCCAGAATCTAACCAAAGAACTCTTGAGGTATGCACATTGACATTTTAGTCTGCACTCGTGATCGTCGCTAACAGCTGGCAGGAAATCGATCTACTCTTCGAAGCCGATTCGCCGTGGGTGTGGGATGCAGAGAAGCATTTTGCTAAGCTTAAGGAAGAGAACCCCAACCTTGTTCTGGCTGCTAGCCGTGGCAATTCAATTGTTGACCCAGAGCTCGGTTCGAAGAAATTCGAACAGGGAGATACGCAGTCCGAGGAGCGGCAAGAGGTTGCGAAGACTGAGGGCGCGTGAGCGAGAAATCATGATGGCCATAATCTTGAGGGCTGCAGGGGCAATCAAGTCGTTGATAGTCCCGGTATTGTCACGAAGAATTGGAAAATGCCACGCTGGAGCTTGCTCTTTGGCTAGATTCTCGCGGACATGAAATTTTCGAACGTCCATGAAGTCGCCGAACACTGCATGAAGACCAATCAAAACCACTGAGAGTGGTAACCATGATTCTCCACTGCACCAAACGCAGCTTTGTTACCCAGAACGATCATTACCCATGTCGAGCCCGCTCAGCGAATCAAGGCTCCTTCGGTTCCAGAATAAGATTGTCGATGAGTCGTACCGGCACCTTATCTTCACCCAGTCCAAGCTTTTCGCCTTCGGTAGTAGCCTCCAAGGGAAGCATCTTGATCGCACCGCTAATAATCGCACCCTTCTTGGGGTCTATCGTCTGAACTTCCTCCAGCGTATCGGGATCTGCCAGAGAGATGTAATCCACTTCAAACTGTGCCTGCTGCGTCGCGGGCAATTCATCCTGTTTGATGTTCATCATGTTCGTCACGTCCCATGACAAGGCCAGGATATCATCGCGATTCGTCTTGCCCATTTTGTACGCGGCGTTCGCGGCCCCCAATGCCACCGAGAGAACAATTCCTGTCTTTCTCCTTCGCTCTCCGAGATAAACGTTACGGCTACTCATGGCCAGACCGTCACTCTCGCGCTCCGTGGGACATGTCCGTACTTGTGTATTCATGTGGAAATCCTGTACCATACGCTTGATGATGACCGTCTGCTGAACGTCTTTTTGGCCAAAGTAGACGCGCTCGGGCTCGACGATGTTGAACAGCTTTGTGCAGACCGTTGCGACTCCCCGGAAAAAGACTGGTCGGCTTTGGCCTTCCAGCAGGTTGGCCAATGGTGTGATAGTAACGAAAGAGCCTGTGCCTGGCAGGGTCGAGTCGGGCGGCAGTGTCGGATACATCGTTTTGCTCGTAGGCGCAAACACCGCCTCAATCCTCCCCTTGCCAGACTTCTCCAACTCTGCATCCAGCTCTTTCAATTGTGCCAGATCGCTGTCCCACGTTTTGGGGTAACTGTCCAGATCCTCGTTGACGCCGAATTGCGTTGGGTTGACGTAGACAGATACAAAGACATGGCTGTTCTCCTCGGCGGCTTGCCTGACCAGGGCGATGTGTCCCTTGTGCAGAGCACCCATAGTCGGTACCAGGCCGACAGTCTTGCCATTGAGCAGTAGGTCGCGACGATGCGTTCGGAGAGGAGGCACGTCTCGGAAGATGTGAAGAGATCTTGTCAGAGGTTGGAGTTTCGGGTATGCTGTGTTCCTACATCGTGCCAATAGAGAGCTACCGACAGCACCTGGGCGTGCTATACACACCGTTGTGAATGCTGAAGTTGTAGGCAATACCATGCTGCAGGTATTCGATTGAGATCGGAATTGGTGGGGAAGGTGAAGGTAATATTGTTTTTTTTTTTTTTTTCTTTCTCTCACAAAAATGAGTAAATAAGAATGGATCACCTACGGCTTCTGAGGTCTTGGAGAAAATATTTAATATCCTTGACCAAGTGTGAAGGTGTTTACGGCGGAGAATGGAGCATACCCAGCAATTCTCGAAAGCTCGAAGTTGCTGCAGCTCGGCCACCCCTTATCGATAAGATTGAGAGAAGTCCTCGGCTTTACGCAAGTTTCGCGCTAGCCAGAACAGGCGCATCCATATTTTTCTACATATAGAAGCCGCCTCTTTCATAGCGTAAGTTAGCTGCTCAACTTTTCTCCTTCCTTTGCATACCGCAACTTGCGGGAGATATCTCGATAACATGGGTGACGATGGCATGCTGCTCAATTTTGAGCTGCCGACCGATGCATTCCAAGCGCCCAAAAAAGCCTTCAAAGGCGGCAGTTGGAAAGATCGCTTAACGGCCAGAAAATCCGCGGAATGGGGACGCAGAAAGGCGGAAGAGCGGGCAACGGGCAAGACGCCAGACTATGGCAAATCGCATGGCGGCAAGGAGGAGTATATTCGACCGGAGGGCAAGCCTGCAAAGAGGCCACGGACAGACAACCATGAAGGCGGATTCAAACCCCCAAGAACTGCACCTCGACCTGGCGGTCGCGCTTTCAGTGAACGTGAGACGCTGCCGAAGTCGAATACTGGCGAGGTGATTTCTTCACTTTTCACATACAACCCCGCGGCAAAGGCTGCGAGACCAGAGCCCGTTGCCGAAGACGAGACGCCGGTCGAGCCGTCGAACGCACCTTTGAACGATGAGCTGGCCACATTCACGAACCTTGGACTGTCCACTACTATCGCCAGCCATTTACTCAAGAAGATGGACATCAAGGCGCCGACCGGCATTCAGCGCAAGTCGCTTTTACAATTATGTGCCACGGACAGAGATGCTTTCATACAGGCCGAGACTGGTTCCGGTAAAACACTGGCATATCTACTTCCGATCGTGCAGCGGATCAGCGAGATTTCCAAGAAGATGAAAGCGGAAGGACAAGATTTCAACAGGAAAAGCGGTCTGTTTGCGCTCATCCTGGCGCCCACGCGAGAGTTGAGCAAGCAAATTGAGACTGTATTGGAGGGCCTGCTTTCGTGCTGCCATTGGATCGTCGGAGGTACCGTTATTGGTGGAGAGAAAAAGCAGTCCGAAAAAGCGAGGTTACGAAAAGGACTGAACATTCTGGTAGCCACACCTGGTAGGCTGGCGGATCACTTAAACAACACGGAAGTCTTGGATGTGAGCAGAGTCAGGTGGCTGGTACTGGACGAAGGCGATCGTTTGATGGAGCTTGGTTTCGACCAGGACATTCAAAAGATTGTCAGCAATCTCAATCTGCGATCAAGAAAGGCACAAGAGCCGATTCCTGGACTGCCCGAGAACAGAAATACTGTGCTCTGTTCTGCGACCATCAAATCAGATATCGAACAGCTCAAATCAATTGCGCTCCACGACCCGGTCACCATCGCCGTGGAGGCATCAGAACGGGCCAAAGACGCCAACGGAGAAGAAGTCGAGCAGGCGTTCTCCGCGCCAGCACAGTTGAAGCAGAGCTATGCGATCGTTCCACCAAAACAGAGACTAGTCACACTGATAGCTGTGCTGAAGCAAGCATTCAAGAGGAAGGGAAGCGTGATGAAGTGTATTGTCTTCATGAGCTGCGCCGACAGTGTAGACTTCCACTTCGAGTTGATGACCCACGACGTCACCAACACTTCCAAAGACAAGAGCGAAGGTTCGAAAGAAGAGTTGAAACTCCCCAAGCAAAGCCGAACAGACAAAATCCCCCAAGGCAACACAATCGCCGAGACCCGCATCACCGGCCCCGCCGCCGCATTCGCCAACAAAGAGAACCCCGTCCAGATCTTCCGCCTGCACGGTTCCCTCCAGCAGAGCACGCGCACCGCCTCCCTGAAAGCTTTCAGCAAATGCACCGACCCCGCCGTCCTGGTCTGCACAGACGTCGCGTCCCGCGGTCTCGACCTCCCCAACGTCGACTTCGTCATCGAATACGACCCGCCTTTCAGCAAAGAGGACCACCTGCACCGTGCTGGTCGTACAGCACGTGCAGGCAAGGAAGGCCGCGCCATGATCTTCCTACAACCAGGGTGTGAGGAAGGCTACGTCGAGATCCTGAAGGAAGGCCGACCGCGCAACCTGACGCACCACGACGCCGACGAGCTGCTGAAGAAGGGCTTCGCGCCCTCCTCCGGCGTCGTCAGCACGCGCGAATGGGAACAAGCCGCCACCGAGTGGCAGATCGAAAGCGAGCGCTGGACGACCGAGAACCCCAAACACCTCGAGCAGGCCCGCCGCGCCTACCAGAGCCACATCCGCGCTTACACCACGCACGTTGCCGCAGAGCGCCCCATCTTCGACATGAAGCAGCTGCACCTCGGACACCTGGCGAAAGCGTTCGCGCTGCGCGACAAGCCGGGCGCGATTCGCGTGCCGGGTCTCCGGCCTGGAAAGGAGGACGGGGCGAAGATGAAGACGGCGCGCAGGAAGGAGGCGGGCGCGAAGGCGAATGATGGCAAGAGGTCGAGAGACGTGGCGGACTTGGATGTGCCGGAGATGACGGATGAGCAGGAGGCGAGGAGGATGATGAATAGGATGGGGAGGAGTATGGGCGGGGCTTCGGAATTCAATTTGGGTTGATTTGTTGGGAGGGTGGTGGTGTTCCTCGATTTTCTTTCTTTCTTTTGGTCTCTTTCAGCGTTTTCCTTGGCTTGTGTGCTCATCATCTCATTTTCCGTGCAATACCATTGAAGATACCCATAGCTTCTTTGCCAAATTCAAAAGTCAAACCTTCAGTTTCTCCATTCCCTCTCCTCTTCATTATTGCTCGCCCCACCAACAAACAAGAAAGATGCAAAAGCTAGTAGATATCCCACAACGACACCTTCCCATCCTTACTCCCCGCCGCCAACCAATGCGTCGCCTGCGTCTTGGCCTCCCGCCTTTGCGAAACTGTGCCTGCACTCGCACCGTCGCAATCATCACCATCGCCATCAGCTCGACCCAGCACCTCTCCGAAAGCAGCCGCATAACACCCCTCCTTGTGCCACTTCAGCACCGCCAGTTCTTTCATCTTACCCTTCTCCCTCGAACTCCCACCGCCACCGCCACTCCCGCTGCCGCCGGTAGAGTAAACTCTAATCCGTCCATCCCACCCCGCCGTGGCGAAAATGCGGTTATCAGAGCGGATGGCGAGGGCTTGTTGGCCGGCGTGTTTTGTTTGCAGGAGTTGGAGAGGGCGGTCTTCCGATGAGGAAGAAGAGCTGGTGTTGGGCGAATCGTCGAGGGTGATGGAATGCAACGCCACAACCGCGTCGGCGGAGCTGGAGTAGAAAGTCCGCGAGTCTGGGGAGATGGCGACGGAGAGGACTGGTTGGGAGTGCGGTTTGGTGATGTATGTTGCTTTCCAGCCGGGAGATGCGGTGGTGGGATGTTGCTGGCGCCAGAGAGCGACGTGCCCGCTTTCGTAGCCGGCTGCTATTAGAGGTGAGGGCGGAGTTGAGCTTGTAGAAGGGGGGTAGCGCACGCTCACGGCCATGAGCATGCCGGTGCTGAGACCGGGGGGAGGCGGGAGGGTGGCGACGCGGGTGGCGGTGGGGAGAGAGGTGAGGTTTATCAGGCCGTCCTGCACGCCGGGGTAGGCGAGAAGGATTCGGTCTGGGTTTTGTTCGGGGGCAGTGTCCTGTGGTATGGGGCACATGGTGAAAGAGCAGAAATTCAGCGCATTCACGTCCAAACTGTGAAGAAGCCAGGGCTGCTTTCTCTCGCTTGTCGCGTCGTCAATGGGAAGGACTTTCGAGAAGCCCGATTCGTCTTCTTCCCGCAACTGCCAGACGAGGAGTTTATTATCTCTCCCATGCCTGTTCCCACGACGTCAGCACACATCCTCAAAGCGAAACCCACAATCTCGAACTCAAACATACGTGACAACATTCTCCCCCTCCTCCCCCCAAGCGTCAACACCCAGCACCGATCCGCCATGCGGTTTCCAGACCGCCACGGGCCTTTTCACAGGTAAGTTCCAGAGCACGACCCAGCCGTCGGCGTCGCCGGTGAGGAGGCGCAGGTTCCGGCGCAGGAAGTGGACGCAGTGGATTTGAGCGGTGTGGCCTCGGAGGATATAGGTTGGTTGGGCTGGGAGGAGGATGGAAGATTGTAGGAGATGAGTTGGTGGTGGGGTGGCCATGCTTTGGAGCTATCTTTCTTTTTGGTAAATTGCGGTTGTGGTTGTTGTTATTTGATGTCGGATTTATGTCGTTTGCATGCTCATTTCGTGAGGATAGGGCAATATTTTCAACATGGAATTTTCAAAATAGTCGTGAGCTTCCGCAAAAGATTCGACTTTACGTGTGATGGATTCTTTTGTTTAGAGGCTGTGTAAGAAGGTGAATGTGTACTGTCAAACGAAAGTGAAGTCTAGATTGCAAGGCTTGGCACTAGCGGGTCACTACAGGTATGTGAATGACGACAACATCTGGGTATGGCGAACACCACAGTTCGATAAAGCCACACAGCTCAGACTATATCAGATCAAAACCATCCTCTCTAACCCTCCCAAACTCCAATTTCATCAACAACCTATCCACCCCACCACCTTTCCAAGGCTCAAACCCACCAGTCTCCACATGGCCCAAATCGAGATATCTCGCCGCGCCAATGCGCTCCTGATCCAGCTGCCTCAATCTATTGATGATAGACTTGATATCACTGTCGACCCTCTTCCTCGCGCGGTCCAACTCGAGCGTTGTCTTCGCTTCGTCTTCCTCGAGGTGATCTGTTTCCAGCCCAGCTTTTTGCTCGTTGTCGACTCTCTGCTGGATTTCCAGTAGGCGGATGAACAGCGCGATGAGGTGGTCGATGTTGCTTAGCAGTGAGCGCAGCCATCTCGTGTAGGGGACGTCGGTCAGGAAGAGGGCGTATGTGAGAGCGGAGAGGAAGGCGCGGTGGCCTGCTGCGAGGGTTTCGGGGTCTCTTTGTGCGGGCTTGGGTTGCGGCTCGTTCCGGGGTGTGGTTTCAGAGTCGAGGTCTGATGTTTTGGCTTGGATGGGCTCGGTCAGCCATGCTTCAAAGCACTCCCAAGAGCACCTGATGATTTCGCCCTCGAAGTACGCCGCGCTCTCCGAAAGAAGAGAAATTGCTGCACTGCACGTAGCCCAGACCTTTCTCGAAGCCACTGTACGTCTTGCAGCTCGCAGGCGTACAGGTGCCTGTGCTGCACGCCCAGCTTCTGTGGCATTGTGACGCGGTCCTGGAGGTGCTGGGTGCTCTCTGCGGGCAGGGGTGCGTCTCCACAAGTCAGCAAGACGGAGGTGGGCACGCCTCACGGATATCAGATACGCATTGATTGCGGAATATGTGTTGACCTCGTGCGGTGCGATGAAGAGGTCCAGAGGAGGGGAGATTTCCAGTGTCAGATTTGACGCACTTGGAAACAATACATCGTTGAAAGCAACACTCGAAATCTGAGGTGTTGCAGCCGAGATGGAGTCGGACGTTGATGGCCGAGCAGTCGCTTTGCGCGGGGCCGATAGGGTTACGTGCTTTCTCGCATATTCAAAGGCTGGGTTCTCGTCGGTATCGTCTCGCAAAGCCAGTGTCTTCCACGTCTGCGCGAGCGTTTGACTAAGTTCGGCGTCCTTGATCGACAGTCCTTGGAGTGCCTTAATAGGGTCCTGCTGAATGAGACGCCCCATGCTTTGCCATCGGGCTTGAAGGCGAGCTTCAGCCTCGTTTACCAGAGCCATGGTGAACTCTCCGTCCTCGAGTAGAAAGTATCTGCGGAGGCTTGATAACAGTATCAGGATGTCTTGCAGCGGCAGCAAGTGTTGAAGGATGTTCTGGGAGAGGGAAAGTCTGATTTGGGACACTGCTCGGGCTAATTGTGCGGGTACGAGCGGCAGTGACAAGGAAGAGAGGAGTTTGAGATGTGCTCTCGCAAGATTGCTGTGATTCATTTTTGAGGCTTCTGTCTTCAGACCGGCGAGCGCCTGCTGCTCGTAATGCCGTACTTGGTAGATTGCCTTCCCAATGAACAGAATGGAAGAGGCGGTGGCAGGCGGAACAAAATTAGGCAGGAGACTGTTGTCCTTCCTGAAATGCTCAGGCTGACCTTCTACGCTCCCCTCCGAGCGGATAAAGAAGTCATCAGCACCGTGTATGGGCAGCTTTCCATGTACGATCCATGAAGAGACTTGACGGAGCCATGCGGTCTCTGCCACTTTAAGCAGCTCCGTAGCAACTGCCTCGATCTCAGGAAATCCAGTCTGGACTTCGACTCGCAGTTTGTCGATCAAGGCGCCTCCAGAACATTCGTCAGCCCGACTTGAATTTGAGTCGGGTCTCATGAAGCCAACCACGTCTCGATACCATCCCATTCGCCTGTGCCAATCGTCAAACTCCCCTACGACAGAGGCGAGTGGAACAATATCGTAAGCGCCCACGATGCTCGCATCTTTGGTCAAAATTCTGCCCTCGACGTCGAGGATTTTCTGCTGAAAGCGAGCAAGATGAGTCTGCCGAAGAGAATTGGCAGTTGCACGGCATATTGTGGAGCGGTGTGAAGAGGCAATGTCGTCTAGTCGAGTTCGCAGGCGGCGATGCAGCTCGGCAAGCTGACCGATGGATTCCAGGAGTGCCTTTTCAGATGGTGAGATTAATGAGACGCCATCGTGTTGAAGGTCCGCCGTAGAAGCACTGTCCTTGTTGAACAGAGGTGATGGGTGCCCTGATAAGGCCAGCAGGACTTCGTGGAGCATGTTCTACTGCTAGGCCAACGATCAAGGACTCGTGTTGGCGCGACTGCTTCACCAGAGTCAAGTGCTGGGCATGACAGTTGATGCAGGTGCCGGATGCAGACCAGACGACTTCACTGCATGACTCGACAGGGCTGAAAAGAGGCGTGATGGTGCTTGTATGTACCTGGGTATTGATTGTTACTATAGAAAGCGTTCCACGGGATGAAAGTTTGGGCTGGCGCGTCGCGTGGTGGTTTGGCTGATGACAACGCTCGCAGGGCTGTGGATTTGGCAGGTGGACTTTTGTCTATCAACAGAACAGTCAAAATCCCCACTACTAGCCCGAGACGCCGGCAGCACCGGGAAACAAAGTCTCTCACCAAGGCTGAAGTGCGGCTTGCACCAAATACAGGGAAGTCGGAAGAGGACGGTAGCGAGAAGCATGGCTTAGCAAATGCGAATCGGTGGGGCATCTGCCATGCACAAATGACCCTCCCAAGACCCCCGATCTTCTCCATTCTTGGCCGGCAGCGCCAGAAGCAATCATAATAATAATAACACATACACGCAGCAAGGCAGACACGGCAAACCGCCCCGCCCGGCAGAAGTCTAGGCGGAGCCACGGCTGGTGCAGAAGGCGGAGGTAGCATAGGTAGCTGAGCATCGAGCGCTGTGAAGTAGAATCACGTCGGCAGGTACGTGGCCACCATGACCCTGCAACTCGCCACCCACCGGGCGAGACCACGCCTTTCTTCTTTCCACACGTCTTGAAGGCTCTCTCTCTGTTCCTTTCTCCCTCATCATCCTCGACTACTCCTCCGCCTGACTACATCAGCCGGTCTGACGTTGGAGCAAGTCAATCAAACGACATTCACACAAATACACCACCTCTGATCGGCCTTTGATCAACCCCGCTTCAACCCCCAACTCTACCACCACCTCTTCTACATACACCTCTACCTCAAAAACATCTCAAACCTCTCACACACCGCAAACATGTCCAACATCAGAGACAAGATCAAGCGCAAGCTCTCAATGCACGACAAAAACAGTATGTCCCCCTCCCCCATCCCATACACGCACCCAAACCGCACCAAACCATTGAAGAAAGCCACCTCTCACCTCCCCACACCCGCTCCGAGCTGCCATCACAACAACGTCATGACATGCACACCCACCCACTAACCACGCACCCACAACAGTCGACCTGGACAACAACGACCACGACGACGTCGACGAGGAAACCACGGGCTACCTGCACCGCGAGATCGAGCGCGCCGAAGCCGAGGGCCACTCGCAGGGCCGCCCGAACAGCTTCCTCAACCGCCTCATCTCGCACGGCAACGAGAAGACCGAGAAGCAGCTGGCGGCCGAGGCGGAGGCTTCGAACCAGGCTGGTGCTTCGGCGGGTAAGCCTGCTGGGCAGTAGACTGCCGCACGTATGATTTGATGCGATATGACTGGGGAGGGAGGGGTGGAAGGGTTGTTGCTTTGTGTGTATATGCATTGCGGTTTGCGAAACGGGTTTTCTGGTTTTGGCATTGGTTTGAGTGAGGGAGGTGGGGAGATAGTGGATTGAAATGACTATGGCTTTTCGTTTGTTTCATATGGTTGGATTTTGCTGTCGTCGAGTCGAATGTGAGCGGATGCGAATGACTGACCGGACTGCTAAAGTGTTATGTGCTGTTGACGCGAAAGCGCAATCGATTGGACCTCACCTTCAACCCTTGCTTGAACAGTGGTGATCGCATGCAAAGTTGACCGTCTCATGTTGCTGTTGTCCAATGCCCGAACGAGTCTTCGACGTCTATATTCAATCTGGCATGTGCAAGTCTCCCAATAAAATCAACGCTTTCCACAAATATACAAGTAAAAGCAATATGCACGCTTCTTAAAAGATCAGATCCTCATCACCCTCGTCGCCCAACACGTTCTTCGTCTCCTCCTGGGGCGCCGCATCTACCTTTCCGTTCTCCTTGTCGCTGTCTCCTCCACGCTTGCTCTCTTCGATCTTCTTCCTCCGCTCCGCCTCTTCCGCCGCCTGCGCCTTCTCCTTCACACCCTTGACCTTCTTCAGACGGAAGAACTCCTCGCGGTCCAACTCGTCCAGCTCGCTATTGATGTACTTGATCGTGTTCTCCGTGCGGGGGATGATGACGTGCTCGCTGCGACGATTGTCAGTAAGGCACTCTCCCGGAGAACCAATTCCCCATCCACGCATAGTACTCACATGGCATTCACTCTCCTGTTGACAACCTTAATGACCTCATCCAAAATCACAAACGCCGTCTGCAAACTCGCCAACTCGACCAGCGTCTCCACCGCCCGCGTATACGTCTCCCTACACCTCGCGACCTGCTGCCCTCCCTTGCCCAACCCCGTCATCTGGAAATCACTCCCACCTTCCGTCTGAAAACTTTCAAACTGCGGCAGGAACACACCGCTGACGTTCTCCTGCTTGGTGCGCACGCGGAACTTGGCCTGCCGCACGCTCTCCGTGATCTGGTAGCCGATGGTGTTGTTGCCGACGGCGTAGGTGACTTCGGCGAGCGAGAAGGCCGCGATCTGCATGACGCGCCCCATCTTGCGCTTCGCTTCGTCGATGCGCTTGGTGATTTCGCGGAAGCGCTTGGTGAGCGCTTCGGATTTGCGCTTCAGCAGGTCGTGTCCGACTTGGGCGCCTTTGAGCTTCGATTTCATTATGCCCAGGGATTGGCGCGTGGGGAAGACGGGCTCGCGGTCCTGAGGTGAGGAGGGGGTGTTAGTGGAGGATCTTGGGTGGTGGATGTTTGGTTGGAGGGCTGTACCTTGCCCGACATGTTGGGCTATTGATTTTGGTGTTCCAGAGGTAGTAATCTTTGGTATTACGAGAGGCCTTCTGTGCAGGCAGGGAGAGCAATGTAATTCAGGGTATCGTATTAGTATTGTTGATTGAAGATGCACAGAAGTAGTGATCTATGTACGTCCAGACGAGAGCCGACGTCAACCCAACAGCCCAAGGAAGCTCAAGTCGGCAGCACCTTCCCGGCAAGCTGCCAGTCGCCAAACTTTCTCCAACCAGCTCATCTCACGTCTTCACGCGCCAGCAGCTGGCTCGCTCTCAACTCTCATTCTCTATCCACCCGTCGCCCAGGATTGGATCCGGCGCCCTCCCTCTGACCCGCGCCGATTATGCCCGGCGAGCTCCTGCGAAACCTGACACCACCATTCATCGTGACGCTGGGCAAATCGAAGCCATCCAAGAGGGATTCCGCGGCGACCTCGCCGCTGTCCGGGACGACGACCGACATGACCATGCCCGACAAACTCCCGCCTCCGCCGCCGCAGGAGCCGCAGCTCTTCCTGATCGCGCAGAACGACGAGATCTACGAGCAGGACATCCTGCGCAACCCGGGCTCGACGCGGCCCTGGCTGGACTATGCGAACTTCAAGCGCCAGTACGGCACGCTGCTGGAGCAGTCGTTCGTGCTTGAGCGCGCTTGCAGAGCCCTGCCGCGGAGCTACAAGCTGTGGAAAATGTACCTGGAGCTGCGCGAGGGCCACTTGAAGGGCAGGAATCCGGTGAAGCACAAGACGGAGTTTCAGAAAGTCAATGCGCTGTTCGAGCGCGCCTTGGTCTTGCTCAACAAGATGCCGAAGATCTGGGAGATGTACCTTTCGTTCCTCTGCAAGCAGCCGCTGGTCACTTTCACTCGGAGGACGTTCGATCGCGCTCTGAGAGCGCTGCCGATCACCCAGCATAACCGCATCTGGGCTCTTTATCGTCCTTTTGCGAATTCTGCCAGTGGAGAGACGGCGGTCAAGATCTGGAGGAGGTACATACAACTCCACCCGGAGCATGTGGAGGATTACATCGACTTGCTGGTGCAGGAAGGGAAATACACAGAGGCTGTGCAGCGCTACATGGATATTTTGAACAACCCGCGATTCAAGTCGAAGGAGGCCAAGGGACCCTTCCAGCACTGGACGGAAATGCTCGAGGTGCTCATCGATCACGCAAAGGCGATTCCCAATCCTTTGCCTTTGAAGAGTGGCTCTGCAATGTCAGTGGAGACGATCATCCGGTCCGGACTGCAACGCTTCCCTGATCAACGAGGAATCCTCTGGGTTGGACTTGCACGGTACTACATCAATCTTGGTGCTTATGAAAGAGCGCGGGACATCTTCGAAGAAGGTGTCACTACAGTCATGACTGTGCGCGACTTTTCAATCGTTTTTGATACATACTCGGAGGCCGAGGAGGCATTGATCTCGATCAAGCTGGAAGACTCCGCTATGAGGCAACAGAAGAACAAGACCGACGTCGACGCCGATCTGGATCTGGACATCCGCATGATGCGCTTCGAGCAGTTGATGGATCGACGACCGTTCCTTGTCAACGATGTATTACTGCGGCAAAATCCTCACAATGTCAACGAATGGCAAAAGCGCGTCGCTTTGTGGGGAGAGAACAAACAGATGGTGGTTCAGACATACGCAGACGCAATCGCTGCGATTGGACCGAAGAAGGCCGTCGGTCAACTACACGAGCTCTGGACGAGCTATGCCAAATTCTACGAAGAAGGCGGAGACCTGCGTAACGCCCGCGTTATCATGGAGAAGGCCGTGAAGGTGCCTTTCAAGTCGGTGTCGGAGCTGGCAGAGATGTGGACGGAATGGGCAGAGATGGAGCTGCGGAATGAGAATTTCGACCAAGCAGTCAACATCATGGCAACCGCAACCAAGGCACCCAAGCGCAGCAATGTGGATTACTTCGATGAGATGTTGAGCCCTCAGCAGCGAGTACACAAGAGCTGGAAACTCTGGTCTTTCTACGTCGATCTGGTCGAGTCAGTGTCCACCTTGGAAGAGACGAAGAAGGTCTACGAACGCATTTTCGAGCTCCGCATCGCCACTCCCCAAACAGTCGTCAACTACGCCAACCTGCTGGAAGAAAACGGCTACTTCGAAGAGAGCTTCAAGATCTACGAGCGTGGCCTCGACCTCTTCTCCTACCCCGTCGCCTTCGAACTCTGGAACCTCTACCTCACCAAAGCCGTCGACCGCAAAATCGGCATCGAACGCCTGCGCGACCTCTTCGAGCAATCCGTCGAAGACTGCCCGCCCAAATTCGCCAAAACCATCTACCTCATGTACGGCGCGCTGGAAGAAGAGCGCGGCCTGGCACGCCACGCGATGCGAATCTACGAGCGGGCCACGCGCGCCGTCGCCGACGAAGACAAGGCCTCCATGTTCGAATTCTACATCACCAAGTCCGCGTCCAACTTCGGCCTCACTTCCACGCGACCCATCTACGAGCGCGCCGTCGCCGCCCTGCCCGACAAGGAAGCCGCGGGCATGTGCATCAAGTTCGCCGAGATGGAGCGCCGGCTGGGAGAAATCGACCGCGCGAGAGCCATCTACGGCCACGCCAGCCAGTTCTGCGATCCCCGCGTCGACGCCGCTTTCTGGAAGAAATGGGAGCAGTTCGAGGTCCAGCACGGGAACGAGGATACGTTCAAAGAGATGCTGCGGATCAAGAGGAGCGTGCAGGCGCAGTTCAAGTATGTTCTCCTTCCACCCTTCCTTACCATCGCAGTGCATGCTAACACACTTCCCAGCACGGACGTCAATTTCATCGCCTCCCAAGCCATCTCGCGCCAACAGGCCGCCGACAACCTCAACGCCGGCGCCGACGGCGAGACCGCTTCGGATGTCGACCCGGACAAGGCGGACGCCATGGCCGCGCTGGAGAGGCAGGCGCGCGCTCCGGTGGGTTTCGTCGCCGCCAGCGCTGGGCCTGAGGGTGGGAATAGACCGAAACCTGCCGCTCAAGATGGTGAAGGTGAGGCTGGCGATGCTGAGGTGAAGAACGAGGCTGAGATCAACCTTGATGATGATTTATGATGACCTTTTTTTTTTTTTTTTGTGTGTCTCTCTCTCTCTCTTTTTCTGGGGGGTTCTTTTGTTGGTTCGATTCTCTTTTGTCATTTTCCTATCTTCTTTTTCTTTGGGTGGGTTTTGTGTATATATTAGCGAGGTGTGTGTGTGCTGTGCTATATGGATATCGGATATTCTGCTCGCATTTTTTTCTTTGTCACTTTGGTTCCCCTTTCGGCGTGTACAGGAAAATTACTTGATCTACCGAGCGTGGAAAAGATGACCCTATACCCTTTGATGGGGAGGTTTTGATGCAATCTCTGAAGAGGGCCGGCTGAAAATCATCCATCTCTTCTTCTATGTACACGACTTTTCATTCCCTCCCACACTACTTGCGTGCTTCGCTACCATCGCAGAGCAGAACGACATTTTTCTCCGCTTCCTTCACCCTTCCCTCGACCATGCTTGGCTACCGAGGTTACCTACATGTATGCTGTAGATCGCCTGTTTCATCAACCGCAGCAAGTGGAAGCTACAAGGGCAAGCAAGCAAGCTGTAAGAAGCTACAAGCTCTGCGAGATAAAGCTCTGCTCCCACTCTTCTACACCCGTCGTGACGCATACCTGCATGCATGCGTGACATGTCGGTACGTGTGGAATTCGGTACACATACCCCAGCTCGCCCAGGCTATCCCATCATCGCCGCGCGTTGTCTTTGACGGATGATGGGCCGAGGGGGAGAGGAGGGAGGGTTGGATGGGGTGTTTCACCATTTCATGTATGTATGTCCTCACTTTCTGTAGGGTCGGTACGTACATGTAGTTGAGCTGCTGTCTCATGCATGGTGGGATGGAGGTTTGCTTCAAGCATGCTGTTACTGACTGATAGCTGGGTGGTACGAAACGCAACGTTATCTTGCTGCGTGGGATGGTTGTTTCACGTGGGTTGCTTCACGGGTGTTGCCCTTTTCCTTCATGGTCTTGTGAGGCGTGTGTTGGTGGCTTCGCTCCTGGGTTGGTTGTTCCCGTGCGTTATCTCGCGGCGAGAAGGGAGCTCTTGTGGGACGCCGCAGAGGTGCAGGTGTGGTAGTGGTGATGGCTTGTTAAGATAAGAAAGTGAGTGAGCAAACGATAAGATGGTGGTGCAAGCTGCAGGTCTGTTGTTTCTTGGGATGTTGATTCTCTATCTTGTCTGTCTGTCTGTCATTCCTTCTCAGGATTATCGATAATTATGTTCGGATCGATATGATTACGACTTTCTTAACGATCAACGTTTTGGCCCTTGAGCTAAGCTCCACCGATCACCTACCGTTGTATCTAATGACCTGTCAATGGAAACGGCCGACCGGGCACCAATCAATTTGCCCGCTCTGTAGGTAATGATATTCTCTCTAACCAAGCAAGGCTCACCCATCACCTCCCAACCACAAATCAGCAAGTATACTTGCTCTCTCCGACTCCGCCCAGCCCGCCCTGCAGCATAGCTAAAGCAGGCCCGCGGCACAACATGTCGGCGGCGGCAACGAAGTCCATAGCGAAATAACATGCGGCGCCATCAATCTCACGCTACGGCTCGCCAATAAACGCTGTCTGCATCGCACCGATAGCCACGCAGCGAGCTAGAGCAGCTAAGCGCAAGCCATTCGAAGAAATCTCGCCAACCGCCATGAGAATTGCAACCACTGCACGCAAGCCTACCAGACCGTCGGGCGCCCTAGACGCCTCCGAAAAAATGACGAGTCTTCTGGTGCTCTTGCTCTTATTTTTTCTTTGCCCTGCTACCAGCATAGAGGATAGCTCTTGCGAATAGAGCTACGTGATTGCTTGCTTGCCCTTCTCGCCGTCGTTAGCACACCCGTTGCTCTCCTCTGCTTCAATAGTTCGCCAAGCTGATCCTTCATGACCTCTTTCGTCTGGTAATGATAAAGGGAACCCGTTCCCTGGCGCGTGCGTGGAAATCATTCTCATTTTCCCTTCCCCCAGTTTCACTCCACCACGTTCCTACCGTTTCTTAGAGGTCGAACGATATAATATATAGTTCATATATCTCATCCTCCTCCTCCCATCACCTCTCGGTCCTCCTCAGCCTTAGAGCATGCCGGGATCTGATCTAGAGTCTCGGTTGAAGCATGCATGATTTTTGCTTCTGTCACTGCTGCTGCTGCCACTGCGGCTCAAGCCCCGCCTCCATCGTCGTCGGTGGCCATGGCGCGCGCCCACCAACAACCCAATCACCACCACCATCACCGTCACGTTTCCACCGCATCCTCTTCCTCCAGCAACAGCAGCGGCGGCGCAGGCTTCACGCCCAAAACTCTCTTTGAGATCTCGCAAATCGCCGCGGGCGGATATCTCGGATATGCTTCTGGTGGAGGAGGGTCTTCTTCTTCCTATCATTATACGGGGAGCAGCAGCAATCATGTGAAATCGTCTTCGACTTCTTCTTCTTCCGCCACTTCTACGACTCAGGTTCTTCTCCCTGCTGCTGCTATTACGCCGTTGAGATTGACGGGGAGAGAGGACGCTACGAGAGTGAGATTGCAGAAACAGAGGGTTGGAGAACTGCATCGAGGCCATATCGTTGTTGGGGATCGCATTCCGGGGTTTAAGACGAGTGCTGGTATGTTTATTCATGATTTCTCCTCTGTCGTGATCATTTCCTGTGTTTCGAACAGCAAAGACGATCATCAATCGCCGCTGCTCCAAAACATCATTCGGGTAGCAAAAGCACATTGTTTATCTATCTACTAAGGAAAATCCTACCTAAACTGACACCGCAAAAAACAGCATTCTTCGCCTCCCTCCGAACCAACCTCCGCCTCCACGCCTCCCCACCCTCAAGCCCCATGTCCACACCACCCAGCATGCGCGGCTCCCTGAGCTCCCTCCCCCCGCCCTCCCCGCTCTCCTTCTCCGCCGAGCCCGACCCTCCAGCACCCTTCGAAGACCCCCTCGCCAACATCCCCGAACTGCACTCCTACCTGACCACCTCCCCCGGCGAAAAAACCGCCGCCCTCCGCCTCATAGCCGACAGCATAGCGCAACAGCGCCAAACCGCCAACTTCGCCCTGATCTCCCACCCGCTCAACCTCGCCCTCCTGGTCGGGATCCTCAGCCTCTTCGCGCGCTGGATCCACAGCTTCAAACACGACTGGACGCTCGTGCTCACGTCCTGCGCGGGCCTGCTATCCGCCTGGCTCATCCTCTGCCGCTTCCTGACGCAGGGCTACCTGCGCGCCGCGGAGGCTGTGGACTGGTCCTGGGCGGAGGGAGGGGATGTGCTGGTCACGCGGTTTGGGGAGGAGGTTATTGGCGTTTGTTTGGTGGAGTGGGTGAGTGGCGAGACGGGAAGTGGGAGGGCGAGGAGGAAGAAGGCTTGGAGGGGGGAGATAAGGGCTTGGACGGTGCGGTTGAAGTATCGCGGGAAGGGCGTGGGGAGTGCGCTGCTTGAGGTGGCGGTCGGAGAGGCGAGGAAGAAGGGCGCGGCGGGGTTGGAGTTTGCGGAGGGGCATGCTAGTGAGTTTCTTTTTCTTTTTCTTTTTTTT